>OZ010576.1:101921800-102166800 GCA_963932145.1 Acanthosepion lycidas | reverse complement strand
GAAAATATTTCTATTCAAAACAGCCTTCGTGCATGCATTAAAACAGCAACCGGCCAAAATTATTTTGATATTCAATTATGCAAAAAATAAAAAAAAAGGATCAGCAAATGAAGAATTAAACAATTAAGGAAAGAAAACAATTAATTAAAACAACAGTAAAGCATATTGTTGGCGGCTGAAATATCTAATTATAAGCAAGTGAAGAATATCAATCTTCAGAATAAGCAGCTCTAAAAATAATTCAGCAGAGGTGATTGACTTCAAAACTTGAACACAATGTCTTAAACATAAAGGGTAATATGAAATTATAAGTTTCCATATAGAAAACAGTCGACATTCCTCGACCGAACAGCGAGAATAGTGTCGGTTGAAATTTATAAAATCTCTTATTAAAAAAGTTTGTCAGGAAATTAAATTTCTAGAGAGCTGAAATTTCTAGGGAGCGTAAGGAATGAGAGGTTGGAAAATTTGATACACCCTGAACAGTGACAGATGAAAATTCCACTTAACTGACCTAGCGACCTTGAGGAAATGGATAGCAGAACGGATTTCAGAAAAGAGAAGAATAAAGACAAAACTTTTGAGGTACGAATGAAAGGAAATTGTGGAGAACCATGATCACCAATGTCCTCAAGGAACAGGGCACATGGAAGAAAATTCTGTTTTAGTTCTTTTTAATATAGATGGGAATTTCCTTTCAAACCTTTTGTTTTGGAGTGTGTTGAAGGTTAATAACTTTTCAACTTATTTATTTCCCATTCTAATTACAAAAAAGAAATTAACAAAACATGTAAGTTTTCAAGTGATGTGGTTTTCGTTATTTGCTTTAGTTCTACGATTAACCGTATATACTCGTGTACAGTGCAACTTTTTATGACCAGATCTTTACGGAGATATACGGCGCGCACTATAGATGGGTATTCTTTTGGAAGAGGTTAAAAGTCATGCAAAAATTATTCACTATAGATGAAGTCGGCTTATACACGAGTATATACGGTAGTATGGCTAGTCTTGAGATTTACTGAAGGAAAGCCCAAGATTTAAAGAAGATATTTGTTTGAATCTTTTTTTGTTGTATCTTCTATGTACCATGTCCCTTCATGACCTGGGCGATCATGGCTCTCCTTTTTCCTTTGGTAATTAACATATTTCACAACGAGTAAGTTGTCATGTATGACAGCCCTATCAGAGCCTCATTGTGAAAAAGCTATTTAAAAACATGACTGTCATGAAGTCAGAAAAATATATTAACAATGTGATATTTAAAGCAGGTTTATATTGACTATTTAAAATGAATATCCGAACTGATATACCATTCTCTCAAGCTGGTAAAAAGCAGCATTCAAGATTCTAATTTTATTTGAATTCGAATACAGAGGGGTGCTGCTGATAGAAGGCATGATCCTATCAGTCGTTAATTAGAGTGAGAGTGATAAAGTTTTCAACCCGAATAAGCACCTCTTGAAAAATATCTTTGGTCAGATTGATAGGAATTTGGTCAGGTTGAGAAATTTCTCAGTATATTCTAGTCTGTGTGATTACGTATTTAGGAAGCGAAAATTCAATCGACCTACTTTTAAGCTTAAATTAGAAGGTCCTGCTATTCATTATATATATATATATATATATATATATATATATATATAGAGAGAGAGAGAGAGAGAGAGATATATTTCCCCAATTTCTGAATAATTTGTTGTTCACCTGGATCAAATTTGTGGAGAAACCGTTATGATGAACTTAATAAAATCTTTTCCAGATAATAAATAGAAATCAGTTAAATGTATCAAAAATCAAGCATACAGCCACTGTTCGATTTCAGTTAACCTTCAAGTAGCAACTATGAATGTGCACTTTTTTCCTACGTGGTCGAATGCAATATCACATCTTCATACGTAATTTAATGATAGACACCATTTCACCAGACAGCTGCTAAGCTTCTCTCTGCAGTTACGAATAAACTATTATGGAATACACTTGTAAAGGATCAACCTCAGCTGACGTGCCATGAACCATCGCCTGATATTGTGGGCTAACATAATAAAATTATCGCCTGATATCGTGGGCCAATATAATAAAAATAGGAATTATGGATTTTGAAGCGACCTTGATATTATAACGACAAGATTTACATAGTGAATATTGATCAAGTTGACATTTAGATGAAAGAAAAAACGATCTGTTAACAGCCATGATTATAACATTAAGGATGTGACCCCATCAACTGCATATCTTTTACCTAAAGTGATATCTTCATATGTTAAGAAAAAGAATAAAAAAAGTTTCAGTTTTTGGAGAAAAACTCGTCATGAGTGAGGGTAAAATGGACAGCTGATAACAAACGGAAACGAAACGACCAATGGTTCCAAAGAAATGATGCGGATATGATTACTATCTGGAAAAGCAAATTATTGAATTGAACAAGTAATGCTCACAATTAGATTACCTAAAAGCAGCAATCTATAATAAAAAAATGCATAGGATTTGCTAGATTAATGCTAAACAGCCTGTTAATTTGATGACTCGAAATTAAATATCAGCTGCATGTTTTTCACTCATCTGAGTGTTTAGCTGATATTCTAACTTCGAATTAGAATTTATTCTATCTTCACAGAATTGTGTTAAAAGATCCCTAGCAGACAGCGAAAATCTTTTCACTGTTCCGAATGTTCAGATGTACGAGTATTTTTCATGAAGTACTGCGCCACAAATTTTCCTTTGGCACTCACTGTCAAATATATTCTATTTCAGAAATACGATATATTTCTAACAAACTAAATGAATGTTTAGCAGTTACAATATTGTTTTCCTTCTTCATCTTTAAATTATTCTTTTACACATACAGAGTTTGAGGTGGAAATATCTAATCATAAAATTGCCTGAAGAACAGTGCACCAAAATCGTAATCCTGCTGTTGAATAAGAATTATTGCCGAAGACTTATTTTAATTCAACTAAACTTACTCGTCACCGTTCGTTTAAGGCAGCTACTCTGAAGCGAAGTTTAGCAAACACGCTTCTCAGACTACTTCTCTCGCCTAACTTTATTAGACTAACATTTCTGTAAACTTGTACAAATTTCAACCTAGTTCAAGAAATAATTTGTACTGCTTAAGGTGTGGTTACATAATTCATATCAATGACAAGAGTGTTTAAAACAAAAAAAGAATCGGATATGCGAATGCATATGTTGATGTAATCCCCCAGTAAGGATACAAAAGGCGCTTATCTTTGGCCGCCTAGTGGGTCACGTGACAGCCACTTAATGATGTCACTTCATACACTGACGAATGCAATAGTCAGTTTAAATCGGTTTATAGTAGTCACACCGAACGGTTGTTGCCCCTGATATAAGGTGTATGTAGCTTTCAGTGGTATAAAGTCTCCCTGAGGAAAAAAAATGTTTTATTCCTTTTCCTTCCAACCATTCCATCCGTGATTACGGTGTTATATCATAGATATGATAATGCCCATAATGGGGGAAATGCAATTGCAAGAATAAATTCTTTTTTCCATAGCTTTCTCCCCAAACCAGAGTTTTAATACAATCTTTCGGATCCTATATCCGTCTACTAGCCTCGCTTATTCAATTCTACATTCTCACAATCAAGTTTTACTTCGAGGGACGCGCCGACAGTAATTCATTTTAAAGTGTAATTAACCCTTTAGCGACACATGTCACATTTACTCACATCCGCGACGGATGTTTTCGGAATGACTGAGGTAAGAAATTCCTTCCAATAACACAATTTGGTTGACGTTATTACAAATAGCAATGGATTGACTAACTGGAAAAAAATTACTGATTGTTTACAAAGAAACAACTTGAGGTGAGTTTAGTTAGACTCTGGTTAACGAGTTTCAGCAGTGACGTCAATGATTTACGTGACAAACCAAGTTCTAGCCGATGAAAGATTGACAAGAACAACCTCATTGTTGATATGAAAATGGGGAAATAGCGTTTGCTAGCTGAGATGGAAACTTGTCCTGTCCGTCAGGTTTATTTTGCTCCACTTCTGCAGTTTCCGTACAAATAAACAGGTAGGTTTAATTAATCTGCATAATGTGTGGTTCACAGGGAGAGGTTAGTTTTAATGTACCGCCAGATGTTTCGGGGCGGGAAAATATTATTCTGTATTATTGCAGTTCTGTTTTGTCTTTTATATTTGACGTTGTCTTCAAAGCTGAAGTAATCCGCTTCCGTCTTGAAAGAATTTCCGGGCGAACCTTCAAGTGACGGAACGAAAATAAACTTGACACAAATATGGCTCCATTTCGGAACTCCAACTGATTTTTTCGACCCATTTACTATGTTAATTAAAATCAACGTTTCTAGGTTTGATTACCTGTTATTTGGTCTCTTGCTTTCCAATGACACCTGTTTATTCTGTGATTATTTTATGTGCAACATGTAATTGGCACCTTAGTGACTTGTGACGTATGTAAACGTCACAGATTATCTCTTTCCCTGATGCTACCGAGCATTTAACCAGTAATACCAGAGAACCAATATCCTGGTTCATATGGTGTAAGCGAAGATTATTTACTTCATGTTTTTCTCAAACTTATCAATCAACAATCAATTGTCTAGTGTGCTCATTGACTCATTACTGACGAAAGTGATCTCTGTGGAACAGAATAAGTCGAAGTCACTCCTATGAAGTATCGCCTTCAAAATATTGTCAAGTTTGCATGCAGAACAGTTACGCTTATCTATCTCGGATCAAATTGTAGTACCTGCCTGAGCTTTCTCATTAAGCTTTATAACCAAGAACCATATATATATATATATATATATATATATATATATATATATATATATATATATATACAGGGTGTCAAGAAATGTACTCACACTTTAACTGTCTCTAACATCCATTTTTTTTTTTTTTTTTTTTTTGCTTTTTATGCAGATGTAATTAATTCATCACAGCATGGCAGGAAAACAACTTAGTTTGGAAGAGAGGAAGCAAAGACGATTCAGAAGAGAATTCGCAAAACTGCCACCAACGCGCCGGACCATTGCTCGCATCAGAGACAAATTTAAAGCAGATGGAACCGTCCAGAAAGTCAACAATAAACATTCTGGACGACCACGGACATCCACGAGCCCTGGAAAAGAAGAGCAGGTGCAGGAAACACTCCTTCGATCACCACAGAAATCACTTCGACAAACTGGTCGGGAAACCTACATCTCAAAAGATTGTGTCTATCGCATCATGAAGCGTCTGCACTGGAAATGCTATATTCCAACACTAATCCATGCTCTCAATGAAGACGATCCTGACCGGAGAGTTCAATTCTGTGAATGGTACCTTGCAAAATGTGTAGAAGATGCAAGGTTTCCACACAATTGTGTGGAGGGATGAGGCAACCTTTAAATTAAATGGCTCCATTAATCGCCATAATTGCACGTACTGGGGTCCTATAAATCCTCATGTAGCACTTGAACACCATATAAACTTAGCAGGAGTAACAGTGTGGTGTGGGATATCCGCATTGGGCATCATAGGACCATTTTTTTTAACGGAACTGTCACTGGGGAGAATTACCTCAACTTACTTCAGGAGTTTGTCGGTCCACAATTTTCAGAGATGTTTGGTGATGACGGCAAGATTTACTTTCAGCAAAATGGAGCATTTCCCCACTACCATAGCGATGTACGAGCTCATCTCGATGCAGCATTTCCAGACAAATGGATTGGACGAAGGGGTTTCACTGCGCGTTCCCCAGACTTCACGCTCATGGACTTATTTTTGTGGGGATATCTCAAAGACAATGTTTATCGCACCAAACCAAGAACAATTGATACATTGAAATTGGAAATTGAAAGACAATGTCGCGATATTCCTAATGACCTATTTCGTGTCATTTGCGAATCCCTTGGTACGCGTTATCAGCGTTGTCTGGACAATAATGGTCATCAATTTGAACATTTGCGAACATGATTCTTCAATTACAGTTTTCTTCTGTATTCGAAGCTATTCCATTTCACTTTGTATTCACAAATAAAGGTTTTCTCCTCATTCAAAGTTTGAGTACATTTTTTGAGACACCCTGTATATATATATATATATATATATATATATATATATATATATAGAGAGAGAGAGAGAGAGATATGTGTGTGTGTGGGAGGGAGAGAGAATTTGTAGGTCTGATGAATTGAATCGTGATTCCGATGTCATAAATTATAACCATGGAATATTAGTGTTTGAGCCTTTTATATTATATTCTTACTCTGTCCTGGACACTGAGTTCAACCTGGATTCTATCCACTTTGGAAATATATATATATATATATATATATATATATATATATACACACCACTAATATTAATATAGTCTTTCTCGACTCAAATCACATAAACTGGCACAGTAGAATCCTAAAGGACTGTACTAAATAATATAAACCACATCACTTGAGGTCTTTTAACAGCAGCAACAACTAAAATGTATAGTACACGTAAATCAGTGAAAATAATGATATAATAAAGACGTTTCACTCTGCTTAAAATAAAAGGTTAGGAAGGAAACTCCTCAATACTGGAAAGAGCAATAACAGCTACTGGACTTGAGAAACTTATTTTACTGAGAAATTATATTAATAGAAGTATTTGATAAATTTTCTACCGGTGGTAACACTGACTACAAGGTCAGTGAATGCCGAATGTTTCCTTATAAAAGGAAAAAGGCTAATATTACCATTACCAAGAACATCTCACCGTCGAGGTGAAACGATATCATTTTTATAATATGACCTGCAAGTGATACGACAATGGTTTTAATACGATGAACGACAGTTTCTCTTAATACCCAGTTTTTCAACTATGTAAGTATATAACTTGTCAATTTTTCAGTTTTTAGGGTCTGTTTCTTTGAACTGTTTCACTTTTATCCCCGAGAGACATTCAAGTAATTTTTGTCCTATTTAACCGTGACAATTATTTCAACTCTGCCTAAACACTGAAATGAACAATCTAATCCTCTACTGGCACGAGAAAACAACACAATACACATAGGAAGAAAATTGTGTTAATTGGCAACACTACTTTTAAAACAAATTCGCTCATAGCCAACTAGAAATTATCATTCAACAAGTTCCTATTTGTTCTGGTTTTCTTTGAAAGTTAAAATGTTATTTTAATCAATAAACACCTTGTTTTCATTTACCCGTGAAACGTTTTTCATTACTTTTTGCTTGATTTCCAATGTAACCATGATCTTGTGATAGAACTGCATAAGCACATGTGAGTGGGGTAGACGAGAACAACCACTCCTAGCTGGTTTAACAGGCCAAAGTTAACTCAGTGCCGATTACCTGTCCCTAAACATTATGAGGAAAGTTTTCCAACGGTGTTAGAAGCGAGTTGTATTGCATCGTAGACCGCGATTTTGTCGTCAGCATGATAAAAATGTCAGAAATTCGAGCTACGAAGTAAAAACGTTTCATTATCTGGGAAGTCTTTTGACAGAGGATAGAAAATGCGACACTAAATGTTGAATGTTTATTAGAAGAGTCAAAGATGCACTCCAAAAACCGAGCGCCGTATTAAGAAACGCAAATATTTCTTTATAAATAAAAGAAAAGAATGATGTACTGTTACGTATTATCAATCCATCTTACATAGCTTTGAATGATGGAAAATTATCTCCCCACAGATGAAGAGAAAACTGGAGACAACAGAAATGTGATTCTACAGAAAGATGCAGAGAAGACCATGGTGTAAGCAGCAAATAACTCAATAAAATGGAAACATTATGATAGTTATACTTAAAATAAGAGAGTTGAACTGGGGAGGAGGGATGAGAGAATTTGTTACTCGGTGGATACATCGAAAACAAATGGAAAGGGTAAGTTAGCGAGCTATCTACCTCACGAGCGTGTGTGAGTGGATGGTTGAACAGAGGTGTGTATTTTAGCCAAGGCACAAGGAATAGGCATTTGTAGAGAGTAACTTGAGTGAAAACAGAGACCGACTAATATTCCTACAAAGCATTTCACCATGGCGTCTATGCACATTCGTTGATCGACGATAATCACGGAGAAAATAACGAGTAAATGAGAACTTTCACGAGTTTCGGCCAGAAGATTCAGAATGACACAAATTAGTAGAATGAGGGTGTTTCACCTCAATGTGGTAGGGTGTGTCATAGCTCGGATGGTTAAAATTGGAGAAAGTAAAGAATCTAGCTCATCAGAATATTGTCCATTGAAATAGCGATAGAGTAAATAGAGGATTGTAACGTTTTGTCTGTGATAAAGGGGTTGTAAAGTGGAAAATAATCCATCACCAAAAAGGACGCATAGACACCTTTGGATTATGAAAGGGAAGATTGGATAGCTCCGTCCCAGATATAGTAGCAGCCCTTCAAATTCGGTAGCTCTTATAAGGGTAAAACATATCAGGAATCTGGTACTTACTAGAACGGTACAAGAAAGTGATTATTTTCCAGTTTCCTTAGCGATCGATCGTATATACGAATTAATGCGTTTACTTTACAGTAGCATTACCTAACTTGAGTATATGTATGTATACATGTGAGACTGTGTGTATATATATATATATATATATATATATATATATATATATTTTTATTGTGTGTGTGTGTGTATATATATATATATATATACACACACACACACATACATATATATTGTGTGTGTGTATATATATATTACACATACATATTGTGTGTGCGTGTGTATATATATATATATATATATATATATATATATGCATGCATACGTCTATGAGGGAAGATTAATAAGTATGAATATTTTTGCTAGTAAGTGAAGATAAAAATAAATAAATGGAAATTGTTCTGCGATGGCGTGGCTAAATTTGGAATATTTTATAAGATAAATGACAAAACCATCAGAGTGCAGCTACTGCAGTGACGTAGAGAAAGACTGCAACATATGTTTGTATCATTTATTTGAAAATAATACTGTGTTTCGTTCATTCATATGACGAAAAAGGAATAAACCTTTCAAGGAAAATATCGCACACACAAATACATATATATATATAGCCTTAATAGATGCCCTTAATCCCTGCTGTGAAAGGGTCCGAACGAATCTTTTCTGGTATGATTCAAAAGATGGCTGCAGCGCCAATCTGACTCTCTCCGAACAGAAATTACGTAATAGCTAAACGACAAGAAGATTATGGTATATTTATCAAATATATATATATATTTAATTCTATAGCGCTTTCTGAAGGTTTTCAAGCAATTAAAATCTCAAGGTGTGGCCTAAGTGAAAAAAAAAATTTTGAAGCAGTTTTGTTCAGAACATCGTAATAGATAACATTTAAGGTCTATATATATTATGAGAATAAAATGCGATCATATAACTATGTTTGGGCGTACTTGGTGTTATTTAGATGTATCAGTAACCGTCCCAACGCGAAATTAGTGTACTTTCTTTTTTAATCATTTCACCCTAAACAAAGCGATAATGCCACTAAGATACAAGGGGTTACTGAGAGTGGAAGATAATGAAAAGATTTAGAGAGAAGAAAGGACAATAAAAGAACAAAAGACGGCGGTTAAGATAGCATTTAAATTTTTAAGTTTGTAGGTGACAAGGATACAAGTAATCGGAAGAGGGTTTTAGAGGCGAGATGTGCGAGAAAAGGAACTAATAGACATGACTACATCTGGCTATTTCAACAGTAAAAAGACCTACGAGCCAATCTAGTATAACGCTTATCAATTATAGGAGTACATGAGAACATCCATGAAAATATTTATAGAAAAGGCAGAGAGAAGCTACGGGAAGGTGGTGGGAAAGTGACTGAATTTGTGATGACAAGTCAGGACATACCATTACAGATCCATCTTTGGAGTATCAAGAATCGATTCCTTATAATCACAGGACTAATTAAGTCGACTCTATAAAGTCTGGATAAAAGAAAATATTTTACTTTTAATAAAATGTTACAGTTGTTGATACACTGGCTATTTGTAAGGAAGAAAAGAACACTAGAGAGTTCTAATGCATAAAATATGAAGCATGAAAGAATGTATAAATATATTTCAAAACATAACCGTTCCATTACTTTGATTCATGTTTCGATAGCTATTTACATCAAAAAAGGAGAATGACGCTATATTAACATTTTGATTATGTTAAGCTGATTTTACGTGTAAACCCTTGTAAAAACTGAATTTTGTAAGGAGCACCCAAGAATAAGTGAACTAATTACTCAGTAGTGACGATCAACTGGACTTACTTCATAGCCCAATGTCTAGGATTTCCTTATTTTCAAGATCAGGTTAACATAGTAATTCCATTCTCATCTTCTGGCATGAAGAATTAGAATTTTCGTATTTTTATGCTAACAATAGCGGTTTGTCATTCACGCAAGTGACAAAGTTCAGTCTGGCAAAAGTCACAATCATTGTGTACAAAAGTGAAAATATAACTCACTATCCAGACAATTATCTGCAAGATTAGATGGATTTCAAATAACTAAGGCATTTTCTATTATCGGCAGCCATCTTATTTTTGCTAAAGGATTAGATCAGATTATTAAACCAAGAAATTGAAACAAAACATTGTTTTTTTCAAAACAATAAATGAATAATGGACAATTTTCATCTCAAATACATACGTACGTACATATATATATATAAGGTACATTTATCATTTTGTACAAAAAAGAAAAATGGCTGTCAACAATAGAGAAACGCCAAGTCAAGCGAGGCAATTGCTCTGATGTCCATATTTGGAGATAACTTCATATTAATTATTGTTAGATGCTTACTTATTCCAATATTCTTTCTGCTCGTTCCATTGAACAAAGAACGTTATCAAATACGATAAGAAATCTAAGAAGTTTAGAATGTAAAATGGGAGAAACCTTGAGAATAGAACAATTAAAATGAGAACGTTAAGCACTCAGTTGCAATCTCATTGTGACGAGACTGGTAAGGCGTATGGTACTAAACACGCATGTAAGCTAACAAATCGATTTTACGCAAGGATTAAAATTTTTGCCAGGATTGCGCATATGCCAGTCGGGATTACTTCGGCTTAGAACATTGCCCACAAGTTATATATTATTCAGTATAACACACGCACATATATATTTCTTATTCTAAATGTTATTCTTAGTCTACCGGCGTGTTCATTCAAAAGTGTTAATAATGGAAACGTGCTCCCCATAAAGGTTCGAACTTGCGCCCACCTTTTGCAGGAGAAACCACCGTATGATTCTCTTCTTCATCAAGACTTTCGAATGCACAAGCGTAATTCAGTCCGTTAAAAAAAACAAAAAAAAAACAGGGCGTCTACTCAAACACGCGAATATATTAAATAACGTTTAGGAGGAATAAGAAACATTGTCGTAATAAAAAGACATATATATATATATATATAAGATGGAATATATGAAAACAAGTTAGGCGTTAAGATGTTTATTCTACTGCCAATTTTTTCGTTTAAAGTGTTTCACTTGTACCGATTTTCTCCTTGAATTAAACGTTAACAGAATAAACATGTCTATATATATATATATATATATATATATATATATATATATATATGTATGTATGTATAATACATAAACACTCCAAGAGGATTAAGCAAGTATTTAACAGAAATACTTAAATGTTTCTTTCCTTTAGGAAAAATACTTCGTTGTTTGTAGAGTGGTCATGAACGTGATTATATAATTTAGAAATTCTTGAAAACATTGTAACTTGTTCAATTTATCGCAAAATATATTTTTATTAAAAAAAAAATGTTTAAAAATGTCATAAGGAACATCTAAACAAATCAGCAGCGAGCAACGGATCAAGCTGAGCGTTACCTATAAAGGAATATATCCGGCTATGCCAACCTGCAGATAGGAACAGTGACATTTCGAACCGGTTGAAATATTACAATTTCATTTGTCTGAAAATATTTGCACTGCTTAAGTGCTGTAGACCTAAGCGGAGATCCGGTGAGTGATAGATGTGTATTGAAATGCGTAGCAATTTTTCCTAACTTCTCAAAAGGTTGGTATGATAGTGTTAGGAAAACGAAGCGAGATTAGCAAGCGAGGATTCAGTTAATTCGTTTTAGTTCGATCTTTCCCGGGAGCTCACTGATCGATTTTGATCAGATATTCAAACTGAAGCATCATTTAAGTCGAGAAGCCGAATTTTTAAGAAGTTTTAGTACGTAAGAATATCGTTTTAACAATTTCAAATAATTGACAGTTAGGAAAGTTTGCGTCTAGCGTTTGTCAAAGACGACAAAAATTAAGGAACCTTAAGATTTTTCTTAATACAAGACCCAAGAGACACTCAAGGTAGATGGTTACTGAAATATGTTGCTGAAAGAACAAGAACTGCATATTATGAATAGAATATATAATGGTTAACCTTAAACTTGATGATTGTAGTGATCAAAGAATTCCGTTCCAAAATGTAACCATTCTTGGGAAGAAGCTGTCCGAGTAGAACTTCCTCCTTACTAACGGAATATGAATGGGACGAGGATGAGTCAACTCAGTATATGTGGCTTTAGGGGTCCTATATCGTGAAACCAGGGATTGTAGTTCGCCCGAACAACTACCATGAAAATAGTGATTGAATAGCGAATGGCTAGCAACTTTCCTTTCGTTGAAAGGGTACAGTACCACAAAAAATAAAATTATAATAATAATAATAATAAGTAATAGTAGTACTAATACAGTTACATTAATTAAGCTTTTATTACTCGTAGAACATTTAGGTATTCAGTCAAGCAAGCAGATTTAAAAAATAAAAAATAAAAACTTCTAAAAGAAAAGCCGATAGATAATAACTCAAAAGTTTACAATACATTTTGTATTTACAACAGCTTTTTTTTATAAAAGTGTTCAAATTTACAATGTTCTAAATTAGGATGGGGTTGTTTTTAGAACGTTCCAGATGAATTTTCTGATTACTTTTATTATAGGAATGATTAAAAGTACTGTTGACTTTCATACAAATAGACTTGGTTATAGGAAGATATCTAGTCAGTTAGATGTGCTATTGAGTTCAGTTGGTCCGATAATTCGTTCATGGAAGACGCGTTATTCTATTCTTCGCCCCCACAAAAAAGCACTGGTCGTCTGAGAAAGGTAACTGAACGCATGGCAAGATTATTGGCGAGAGAAATTGGCAACGATCCCCGAGTTACGCTTAAAAACCTTTAGAGAGGACTAGAAGTAAGTGGGTAAAAGTTAGTACAGATACAATTAGTCGTTCATTCGTCGATATGACAACTCAAAAGAAAAAAAAAACTTCTTAAGCGAAAACACGTTCTTGTTCGACTGGATTTTGCAAATGACCATTCTATCAGACCTACAGTATTTTGGGAAAATGTAATTTTGGTCAAACAAAACGAAAATTGAACATTTTGGGAGAAGTGCTGTGGCAAAGGTCTAGAGAAAGAAAGGTACTGAATATTTGCCGAAGAATACTATTCCAAAAGTAAAATTTTGAGGCGGATCAATTATGATGTTGGGTTGCTTTAGTGCCCAAGGTGTAGGTAACAATGAAATAATACAAGGGAGGATAAGTATATTGTAGGGATATTTTGGACAGAAATATACGTCAGAGTGCACATTCACTGGGATTTAAAACAGGCTAGATCTTTCAACAAGACACCGACCCTAAACATACCCTAAAGCTTACAAATTCAAGGTTAAGTTCAAATAGAAATCCTCAGATCTCTATCCGATTGGAAATTTATGGAGAGCTGAAACTGAGAATTCAAACAAGGAACCTACAAAGACCTACATGAACTAAACGAATTTTGTTGTGAAGATTAGCCAAGATACATCCGTAGGGGACTCCTCCAAACGCTTACATGCTGTAATTAGTAATAACGGTTACGCTACGAAATATTAATAGATGATTTAATAAATGTATTTCAAATTTTTGCGTCATTAAATATTGGTTTTTCTTCGTGGGATATTTTTATTAGTTTTTAAAGCTGACTGAGTAAATGCTTAAACACATGTATTATTAGCAGTAAAAGTTTCATTTATCTGTGTTAGAAATACCTAAAGAAACATTTTTTGTAAAGTGTTGTAAACTTTGACGTGACGCTATATATTATCATGACAAATAATTCATAACACGCAAACTAATTAATGTAAGCTTCGATTATTTATTAAGCTGAGATTAGTGAAGCAAAATAAAAGAGCGTCAGACCATTTCAGTAGGTGGGGGGCAATAAAAAAAAATCAGTACATAAATGCAATTTCACGAAACAAGCTTGCACACGGTATCAATATTCAAGAAGTTTGGCGTACAACGATGCGATCCCAAACGAAAAACGTCGGGCTAAACGTAAATTGCGCCAATTTTCAAAATGGGAGTGGAGTGTTTATCTTTATCCCATATCAAAATTTTACAATTACCTGGATTCGAACACCGAACTGAAGCACTAAAAAGAAATACGCACGTTTCCCAGCCATATTATATTCGTAGTTCAAAACTCCCCGGATGCCTAATTAGTGTTGTCATGTGACAGTAAAATGCAAAACAAATCGATATTCCCATGAGGAAAGTGATAAAAACTATTTCAATTAGATCTGAAAATTTATATTGACTGGACATGTTATTTTTTTTAATGCATAATCTTTCATTACTTTAGCTTGCAAATAACAAAATTGAATTTTATTTCTGTACGTAAAGCTTAACAGAAATGGCAATTTAACATTATAAACTAGAGATAAGTAAAAATGGATAGTTATATATCATGGTATACGATAAATAACAAATAAGAAACGTTTATAAATCTAACATGTTTCGCTTTTACTAACGCTTCATAAGAATAAAACATGTAGAAAAAATTCTGGTATTTTATTTTTTGTGTTTGATTTTCGTTGGTTCAGCAGACTTCACGTTCCTTTGACTAGCCGAGCAGCGTTCGTGTGTATAATTTGTGTGTAAGTATCAATTCTATTTTGTCTAAGCAAGATTCGGACGATTGTGTGAGTAGGTGTGTTTGTTTTATAGTAGCTATTACTTATGTCTGTAAGTTGTTCACATGCTGGTTTGGGGGACGAGTTTATATGAACACCGGTAGTTAAGTAGACGTTACATTCTTTAAGATTGTATTTAATAAAGGTTGATGATGTAACAGCGATTTTTACGTATGTTTATAGTTGGTAACATTTTTATCAGGACCCCACGAAGTATTTTCGACGTAAACAATTGTTTCTTTTTTTTTTAATTTGAGTGGCATTTATAAAAATCAAATTTATGTCCGGTCTTGTTCCTGTGTATTACAAGAGAGTGTAAATGATTCTCATAACGTAGGTACGTCTTGTGTTCACGAATGCGCACATTTAGACTTCGAGACGTCTCACCAATATATGTGTATTTACATTGCAATTATTTTATCTGATAAAATCCGGCATCTGAAGCGGTGTCGGATCTATTTTTCTTCCTAATTATATCCCCGATTGGCTTGAAGGGTGTGTTAAAAACTATAATATTGAGGACTGTGAAGGGGTGGTACTGGTTTCGTGCCACTAATAGAATTTGAATATCAGTGGACCGTAATAAACAAAACGAAGACTTGATTAGAAAATGACTAGCCAATGTTCACTGACGAACATAGATACAAGATGCAGAGGTATAGAGAATGTACTACCTCAAGTCAGCTGGACATTGAGTAAGGGTGATTGAATTTCTCTTTTGTTGGGACGGCTACAAAATACGTCCGAACACAATGTTTGGCAAGTGAGAAGAGAGCGATTATCTCCATTACAGAAGTGGGGACATAAAATTCACGTGACCGGAAACCCTTTCTGGTTTCCTTTTGTGTTATGGGAAAATGAAATTCGTTATTTTTTTATTATTATTTTATGTATTATTTTCATTCGCCCACACGACTACGAAATTTCATTTTTAATTTTGTAGATAGAATGTAGGATCATGGATTTTTTTTTTTGTTGATGTTAGAAGTGCTATTGAAATTGTTGAATTTGTATGCCTATTCCCCTCCTCCCAAATATATCTTCGACTACAGCCATACATACGCAGATGGACACCATAAAAATCTCGCCAATGACCAATGATTGGCAAAATTCTACGTAGTTAAAACAAACATTGCAACTTCATAGCTTCAAACAAACGATTTCATATATTAACAACTAAAGAAAAGCCTTAAAAACAAGCTTCGTAACCTTTGCACCAATAGAGATCGATAACCCTAATCTCGTTTACAACATCGCTAGGGTTAAAGCCTTCACCTCAGTAAAAGTTCAAGTCTCGGCTCAAAATTTATAAGGGGAATAAGGAAAGGATACACTTTTCAACTTTAAGTAAAAACCATAGATTCGACCAGACAAAATCTGAAAGCGGTTTCATACAAGGTATCATAGCAGCCACCCTTACAAATACCTTTGAAATAAAACTACCCAGAAAATATCGACAATCATTAAAAAAAAAAAAAAAAAAAAAAAAAAAAAAAACCACTTATCTATAAACAAAACATAACTCCATCCGATAAAGGAGATCGTGTACTTATGGATACAACGACTACAGTGAAAAATTAAAATACTTCTTCAGTGACAGTAACGTTTTCATAAAAACCCACGAACAAACAGTATATAAAGGCATATAAAGGCCGTTATTAGGCACCATTAACCCAACAAACATACATTCTGGTGACTTTATCCAGAGAATAGCAACTAAAACTGGAATACAGGAATATTGCTAGTTTATATATCAAAACATTATGCACAAATATCCCCGTTAAAAATGCCTTAACTTATTTTTTTTTTTAATCTAAAAATCCGAAAAAGAAACTCCTCTACCCCTCCATAAAATTCAACTAATATGCAAGCTAATCGGTCTTTCTTCTCTTTCAATAAAAATTTCTATACGCAAACATTCGGCTCACCTCTGAGAACACAAATTGGCGGAGATCATTCCTGTCTTTTCCGAGAATTTTTAGAGTCCGGCCAATTTAAACGCATTATACCTAAAAACTCCACTTCAGATAAATAGATGACTGTCTTTTAGAATATACTCACAATAAAAATATTTCTTTTTATGTCATATCCTTTCAGGATCATGGTCTCCACCTCCCGCTATCACTTGCAGCTCTCAACAAGTTCCTTCCCTCTGCTATCTCCTATAGATCAATTTGTTGTGTTATCCACTCGGTTAAGCCCGCTAGGTATGTCATGCGTTGCTTTTTTTGTCTCTCTTCCACTATTCGACCCGTGAGTATCAGATTCTCCATGCCATCCTTCATTATGTGTCCCGGAAACTTCAGCTGCCTATTCCTGATATTAAGTATAAGCCTCCTCCTTGTTTGCAACCTCTCTGAGATCTCACCATTGCTCACACACTCGGTACATGATATCCTTAGCATCTTTCTGTAGAACCACATCTCCATCGCCTCGAGTCTCTTCTTCATCTTTGAGAAAATCGTCCAACATTCGCTGCCGTAAAGAAGACAGGTGTCACGTAACAGCTCAGTATTCTTTTCTTTGTTACTAAAGAAACCCTCGCAATCTTATGCCCAACTTTTGGAATGCATCATTGGCCATCCCAGTGTCGCATTTACGTCCTCTGTGAGAACGCTTCCCAGATGTCTATCAGGTCATCCCATAAGTTCTGTTCGAATTTTAACTTTTTGTTAAAATGAACAAAATTTAAAGAGTATTTTATAATGTCTAATGGAGCTGAACATTATTTTTATGTTTAGATGCATTTAAACTGATCAAATTTTATTTCAGAGAACAATAAAATTAAATTTTATTTGATTAAAACCCTGCTAACATGGAAGTACCCAAGAATCATTTGAGGCCCATAATGCTTTATGAGTTCAAGAAAGGAAACTCAACAGCCGAAGCGGCTAGAAACATTCACTCAGTTTATGGAGAGGAATGTGTGAACGAAAGAACTTGCAGAAGATGGTTTGCAAAATTCAGAGGTGAAGATTTCACCCTTGAAGATGAAGATCGAACCGGACGTCCAGTTGAGTTTGATAAAAAGCTTCTTGGAGCAGCCCTTGAAGAAAATCCTGCTTTATCAGTTGAGGAATTGGCAGTGGTTCTCCGTTCACATCATACAACTGTTCATCGTCATCTTCAACATCTTCAACAACTTGGAAAAGTTCCTAGACTTGGAAAATTGGTGTCTCATGAATCGCCTGAAAACAACCTCAAATCCCGAGTTGATATCTGATCTTCTCTCCATTCGCGCCAACTAGTTTCACCTTTTTTGAATAGACTTGTGACGGTCGACGAAAAATGGATCCTTTATCGAAATGTTAAGCGTCGTAGACAGTGGCTTGGTAAAGGGGAAGGACCCCAGCCACAGCCGAGAAGAGAACTTCATGAGCAAAAGGTTCTTCTTTCAAGCTGGTGGGATCGCCAAGGAATAATGCACTTTAAATTCTTACCACCTAATGCAACAATTAATGCTCAAATATACTGTCAGAGCGTTTGAACCAAACTGAGGAAAAAAAGACCTGCTCTAGTGAATCGAAAAGAGGTGATGTTTCATCAGGACTATGTGCGACCCCACACAGCAAGAATCACGTCACAAAAGATCGAACTTGGTTGGCAGAAAATTCCTCATCCACCTTATTCTCCCGATCTTGCTCCTTCAGACTACCATTTGTTTCGTAGCTTACATAATCATTTTGAAGAAACAGCTTTTGTAACACAGGAAGAGGTTAAAACTGACATTTAGGGGTTCTTCGAATCAAAGCCAAAAGAATTTTACAGGAATGAAATTGGTAAGCTTGTTAATAGATGGGAGGAAGTCATAGATAATAAGGGAAAATATTATACATTGTTGATTGAATCTGTAATTAAATGTAACATTTGGTCACTTGTTTTCTTTATTCAAAATTCGGACAGAACTTATGGGATGACCTGATAAACTGCAGAGTCTGCTTGATTCTGGTATTCCCGACCTGCCAATCTCATTTTGAGCTCATCCTTATACTAATGACCATGCATTCTGTCTTTATAGATATAATAAAGAAACTTTACATAGAACATACCATCGAATTCGCACAGATTTATCTCCACATTTCCTCGGAATCTCTCTAATACGTAACAATAGAAAATTAGATTTTACAGTTTACCACTAAGCCACTAACAAAAGGGATTTAATTAATTTCTATTCCCACCGCAGTCAAAAAACAAAACAGGTACTAGTTAGAGGATTCTACCTAAGAGTGCTTAGAATATGGAGCCAAGAATACACGCGTGATGAATAGAAATGCATTGAGAAAAGACAATCGAAGATATAATTAGGAAGAAAAATAGGTCTAACTTCGCTTCAGGTGCCGGGATTTATCAGATAAAATATTTGCAGTGTAAATACACTTATATTGGAGAGACGCCTCGAAGTCCAAAATCCCGCATCTGTGAGCACAACATTTAAATCCACTTGTAATACACAGGAACAATAACATTGATTTTACAAATGGAACTAGATTAAAAACAAAAATATTTACGTCGAAAATACTTCAAGAGAGTCTTGATAAAAAATTTTCCCAACTATAAGCATACGTCAAAAGACGTAAAGACGTCTCCAGATCAACATGCGGACAACTTCCAGACATAAATGATGACTAACTACAACTACGCGCAAACATCCAAATACCATATAGATAAATTAGAATCATATTTTTACACAAATGAACGCTGGTGGACTGGTCAAATGAACCTGATATCTACTTAACGAATGAAAATTAAACAAAAAAAAATAAATAAATAACAGAACTATTTTTATATATGTCAATCTCTGATGAAGCTTTAATAAGAGCGAAACAAGTTAGATTTATTAACGTTTCCTATTTCTTTATCCTATTATTCTGTTGGATTCGAATCTTTTTATCTACATTTGATTTGGTTTGACTTGAGAATTTCTTTAAGGATATATTCAAGTAACCATGGGTAACCTACGCAAAGACTTAATTTCTTATTTTTTCTTGTGTGGGCGTTTTTCAAGTCACTGGTAATTATAGATAGCTTTCATAAATATCGACAGAAAATTTGATGCCATCAAATCGTTTATTATATTGAAGTGGTAATGAAAAACAAAACCATGAGCAACATTTTTTCTCGGTTAATGTTTCTACGTCAAAAATAAATCTGTACAATATGTTCTGTTATTCCCAAGAAGGCATTACAATTAAATTGATACGAAGAGGATATCTCACGATGCGGCCGTTCATTATTCCAACGGGTTGAAAAGGGAGGACTGATGTTAAAACTATTAAAGACTTAAGCGTATGTATCATGCACTGATTAGCTACAATGATACTAAAAATACTAAAATGATACTAATCAACAGCAGTAGTTGAAGTATGTGATTACAACCAGACAAGCTTGAACGGCAGTTGAAAAGAATACCAATCAAAATTTCGAGGCCAGTTGATTTTACGTTCGTTTTCTCGCCAGTGAAAAGACTAATCGTGAAAAGTTATGTATTAAGAATTAAATGAAAAACGATTGTGGGTTTGTTTATTTAGTTTATTTAACGGCATATCAACTTCTTATAGGCCATTTAATACCAAAATTCAATTTTCTTGAGAGCTTTGGTAATTGTATTATTTACTATGAAAATCTTGTGATGAAATCGATTGTTCCTATTTAAAAAAAAAAAAAAAAAAACTTTCTGGTATTTTTATACTATCATAGTTTTTTTTTTTTTTTTGTTTTTAGGCATTCAACCCCAATCAAAGAGGGAAGGCCACTAGCACGCAAGTGGTTACAGAGTTCGAGCGATAACAAAGAGGAGTGATAGAGGAAAGGATGGAGAGTCGGTTAGGAGATAGATCAGGGCATCTGGAGACGTCGATTGACGTTACATTTGAATAGTTGGAGATTATAGTTATCAGGAAAACAAGAAATGGGGAGGGAGTTCCACAGCCGAGAAGTGCAAGACATAAAGCTATTGAAGTAGAAAAGGCGGCTACATTTAACAGTTTCAACAGTGAAAGGGTGAGAGCGAGATGCCAGCCTAGCTGATCGCTTAAATTCATGAAGTCTGGGAACTAGGGAAAGCAGTGTTTTGACTCCGGTTTGGGGGTTCACTCTTTGCCCATAGCCGGGAACCTAACAGATGCTACCAAATCTGGTCAGGGTGGACCGGGTAACAACAATTATGGTGGTTCCACGGTCCTGAAAACCTCTTGATCAGAGGCCTTGACACCGGATGTAGTTTGTTGTCATACCCAGGACGAACGGATGTGGATAATGGTTTCCTTTGGACCATGCATGCCCAGCAAAATCTTTAAATCATTTTCTCATATTTTCTTAGTGTTTCTTTACCTTAGCTAAGCCAATACCATGTACAATATTCCCGAGTGATATGTACAAGCGTACTTACACCCTGACACGCAGCCACTGTACGATGCCTGATGAAAAAGTGACGGTGCTATAAAGAAAAAAACTACAACACATCTTAATTAGGCATTTAATTTCTTTCGAAGTAGTCCCCTTCTGAATCCACACACTTTATCCAGTATCGTTTCCTTTGATGAAACATTCATCATTACATTTTGGTCATATATATATATATATGTGTGTGTGTGTGTGTGTGTGTGTGTGTGTTGGATCATCTATTTCGTAAACACTTTTGATTATTGCTGGAAAAAACTCCAATATTTTTTTTCTTCCAAGTTCCGACGCATGTCTTCAGATGCTAAGCAAAAACAAAACAATTCGATCGTCCTGATCTATTGCAAGCGAAAAAAAAAAAAAAAAAAAAAAAAAAAAAACGAAGTCATTCTGGCTGTGAATCGATTTGAACACAAAACAAATCTTATTGAAATCCATCAGCAGCATTACAAAGCACCAATGATAATCAGTCCTTCCCAATGATTTCTCTAATGTTCACGAATGATTTAGTTGAAATATGAATTCTTTATTGCATGGATATTAAACCCGATGACAGCGTCTGCCGCACAGGACCAATAAATGTTCAGAATCTGATAGTAAAAAAAAAAAAAAAAAAAAACTTAAATGATAGAAAGAAACTGGGTTCAAGTGAAATGGTTTTAAGATTACTAAACGATTACAGTTGCGTAAATATAAAGACAGATACCATGAAAAGCTTAACGGGCAGAAAACGGATGACTAAATGCGACTGTTATCACTTAGATGCAGCTTTTGTGACAAAAGGTTATGCCCATATTCAGAAGAGATCAAATCTCATTTCTTAACCCAGGGTTTATTAGGTCTCCTCCAATCACCATTTAGTCATTTTGAGAGTATATCATGAGGTGAATTAAGAGAATTTTATAACCGACCGGCAATTATCACATGTATTTTATATTACATTATATTCGTGGCGATTATTACGAAATAAAAATCCACTGCTACTTAAATAAAGATCTTACAATTGATGCCAGTGGCATTAAATGAATCTTGTAAATTTAACACCATCCATTCTTCTAGTTTCTGTTAATGTTCTCTAGTGTAAAAGAAATCTGGTTTCTTCATGGAATGCATCAGTAAGACATATTAAAGAAAACGTTTCAGTGGTTGTCGGTAACAAAGATGCCATAAATCATGCTCAGTGAATTAGACTTACACCTCCCATCTGTTCGACCTTAGCTATTTGCCAGGTTTTCAAATGATTGAGCTTTCTGAGCAGTCAAGCACTTTCAACTTCAAGAATCGACGCAATCAAAATTTCTCACACATATTTTCCGTATTTGCTTCTGAGTTAGACTAAAAGCCGGACGTTCGTTACATTTGTAGACTGACAAAGAATTCCCGATGCCAAAGTGGTGTCAAATCCTGACATCTTCTCGGCTCTGGGCTAAGGTGTATAAATCGTCTAAAGTTACGTGATATCCCAAACAGCTACATTTGTCGAGTAAAGTGAAAGTCTTTACTAATTTGGGGAGTTTATTTTACGACATGCAAACCCTTGTTGGTTTATTTAATGTCGATTTTTACCGGGAAAACCTAGGAAAGATCGAATATACTCTGCAGACAAGGCAATATCAACACTAAATTGATAAACATGCATACACTCATGCACATCATATATACTGACGATTTCACCCCAAACTAGGTAATAAAGCCACTGGGACGCAAGGGTTTACTAAATGTTACAAAAGATAAAAAAAAATAAAGCAAAAGAACAACAAAAGAACAAGAATTAAAATAATGGAACTATTAACCATACAGTCATACTAGTACTGCGCTTAAATTTCTGAAGGTTACAGAGGGAAGTTTATCCGAATAATTGCCATGAAGGTATGTATAGAAAAGGCACCGGGAAGGTACTTTAAGGGGGTGGGAAAGTGACTGAAGCTGAGTTGCCAAGTCAGGACAAATAACATTGCACATTCTTTGGAATTTTTCGAGAAAAAAAAATCTCCCTGTGGAGTCTTTTCCTTACCCCATCGGGTTAAAGATATTAGACGTGTTTAAAAAGGGGACCTAAGAGCACGGAGAATGGCTAATTACCTGTTGAGCTAAAAAAAAAAAAAAAACTATCCTCTGACCTGACCATGTGGTAAAACAGACTTTGTTTTTAAAAAATACCTTAAAAACCAAGCTGGAATCATATTCTTATCACCGATCAGACGCTGAGCTGAACTCTTAATTAATCTATTCTTTCAACATTTGTGTCTCAATTTTACACCAGATTTCAAGTGGAACTTATCCATACAATAAAGTACCGTTCAAAATCCTTAGACAATTTTAAACGATTGTAAATTTATAATAATTGCTATCCTTGTAATTGGATTTTTTTATTATGTTGTCAACAGATGAAACTATATAGATGAAACTTTAGTCATATTAGAATTATTTTCACAGCCAATGACGATCATACTTTTGGCAAGGATTCTGAATGAGGAGAGAAGATTCGAAAGGCTACGCCAAAAATTACGGTGCTCAAGATCTCGGCTACTTCATGTAAACCAAATCAGATTCTGCGTTTTAATATAGAAATGCTATAATTAAAATTTATTATATAATGACAATTTCAAGAAGTTAATACATTTATGTTTTGTGTAGCTGGAATGTTTGCATGTTCACAATTCCTATACTTGAGCTCCCACAACTCAAGATCGCGAAGATCCATCTGATGACTTTTACTTATTAATTCTATCGACATTTGATCCATGGTTTAAATCACTGCTATAATCTGGTCAATCTTTCAATGCGGTTATATATTCATCCACCAGCCTCCTGTGTTGCATATTATCTGTGATGTATCACTGTAATCGTGAAAGTCCCATCTTCATCCAAGTCTGCGATCAAATTTTCCTTCAGTAACAGCATGTATTTGCCACGGAAAAAACCCATTGTCATTTTTAACCAATTTTCTTGAATCTTTTTATGCAGCCCTGAAGTATCAGAATCTTTTTTTTTTCGTTATGCAACGCATTTTATTTTGCTTTCGTGACAAATTCATACATTAGAATGCAGCGCCGACTTCTTTTTATCGCTGAATGTGATGTTATCCAAAGCATCTGGATCCCGCAGTTCATACCAATTTGACCATCTTAATGTTGCCTTCAAATGTTTTTTTTTAAACACTGGTTTCTTCATTGAAATGAACCTCTTATGTCCGTGTTCTTGAAGGGTGTAGTTCGTGTGATCTACTGAAATTTAATAAGTTGCTCCCATCCTCTAATTGTTTATAAGTCTTGGTTTCACTGAGATTTTTGTTGATCTATTCAGTCCCCCATGTTATGCTGCAGCTTCCGAAAGCGACTCTTAAAAACATTCTAGTACTTTGAGACTTCAAGAAGATATTTGAAATGCCGGTTTTTGACACCCCAAGTTCCTTACCGATTGCTTGCTGGTTCATATTCTTGGCTTTCTGCAATAGATTCATCCTGGTGCCATCGGAGACTTTCGCGATGATTTCTAGTAAAGAAAAAAATGCAGGAATTCGATGTCACAACGTACCCTTCATGTAGAAAAACGGTTCTGTTCTGAAAACTATTAGGTTGGTGCAAAAATAATGACATAATAACGTCGTTTTTGACGTATTTTTTAACGTCAAAAAACGACATCATTACGTCATTATTTTTGCACCAACCTAATATTTGCGTTGTCGTGGTTGAACAGAAAAGTGAAAACAAAAAAAAATGTTTAAAAGAATAGGGCACAACTATTTAGGGGGGGGGATAACATCTTGTATTACCCTTCATTCGTAATACTAGCTAAAAATATGATAATTTGGCGTGAAAATGACTGACATGACCAAAGTTTAGCCTGTAGACGGCACAACAAATGGATTCATTTATGAGATAGCAAATATTAGAAATTTGTACTAGTTTAAAATGTCCCAAAACCTTTGCACGGTACTGCACAATGTTGAACAATGGTCGGCTCATTCTATTACTCCTGGAACTATCTAACTACACCAGTGACCGTTTATCTTTAAAAGAGTTAGATCAAACAAAACGAAGCGGAGATTTGAAAACATATTTCAGTCATCACTTTCCAGCCTTGATAAATTTCAAAATCGTTTACACGTTCTTTGCGCTTGACCTGTTCTCCATACTACAAAACAGCGCAAGCCTATCACTTATCATGAGAGCAAAGTTGCACTCAGATTTTACCTAGGAACTGCTACTCTTTGGAACAAACTCCCACGTGGATGCTTCCCTGAACATTAAAATCTCAACCTCACGTCTAGTTTCAATTTTTAATTATCGTCCTCATTCTCACTCCCTAGTACCTCTTTCATTAATATCACTCGCGTTATTAGTCATAACTTTTTAACACTAAATCTGTACCTTGAGCGTCCTAAGAACTTTGTATTAGTTGAGCGTTTGTATACAAAAACATTCACCTTATGAAAGATATTGTTTGATGAAGATCAGATCGGCAATAGGACGGTGCAGAAATTCCACTGAAATGGGTAGGTAATTTGAGGTTTTATTCTAGATTAAGTAAGGCCAGGTGAAGTTACTCAAAAATGCAAAAATTAAGTTAAATGACAATCCACAAACAATCCACTCGGTGAGAATATCTTTCACAGAAAAAAAAATATCAGACATGAAACTAAATACATGCAAAAGGTTTTCGTCTGATCGGCTTGCCAAGGAGATTACTATGTATGTAGCATATCCCGTTTCATGAATTAACATCGAGAGATTTTACACATCAATATTGCATTCAAACAGAGGATAAGTAAATACGATAATTAATTTTTAATCCCCCTATTCATCTGTTGCTGTATACTAGTTTGTGTTTTCATCTGAAAACGTGCTGATATCTGCTAAACCAGTACCAATTTGTTCAACTCCAGATTCCTCGCGGTATGCAGCTTATCAAGGTAAATGGTTTCGAAATTGTTCCGGATTACGAAAGTATTGGACTTGCTATAAATCTTAGCTGCTAGTTCTCTCGTTTCTTACCATTTTTCTATTGGTTCCTTTAAACATAATTCTGTTCATTAAATAGAGCTTTTGTTCTGGCATGTAGTAAAATTATATTTGTCTCAGATGCTGTCCAACAATTCTTAATTGTCAAGCAAATGTGAACTTCGAAAAATAGGATTCCACATAGTTTCCATTTTATTGTCTTCACCATGACTGTTCAAAAAAAAAAAAAAAAAAAAAAATGCCAACAACGTTCTTTTCCTTTGTTCGTGTCCTCATTGCTCTTGACATTTTTTTTCATCCCACCAACTCGAAGGAGTTAAAAAGGAAAGTGAAACAATAGTCCGAAATATATATGAAAACACGGAACACAATAACTCTTAGAACCCAGAAAACAACATCGTGTCACTTTCATTTGGCCTCCGATATTTACTATGCAGAGATTAACAAAGCACAAGGCCGAACGGAGGCGAGATGAAGTTGAAAATACTGCGTTTCATAGGACAATATTTCAATTACCAGGAGTATTAGAAAGCAGTATTTCACTTAGGCTCAAACATCTATCTCAGGTACTGGGAGGAAATGTAAGCCACGAGGTTTATCACCTTTCAATTTAACCGTCTACACTAAAACATCTATTCATCTACCCGCAGCTCGTTATGTTAGTCGGTACCTTCATATGAAATTAAAAATAAGCTACCAACTATTCTTTTTCTCTCCATGTTTGTTCTTCATCTGGAAATGAATTACACATATAGTGAGAACGGGAAAGGGAAAACAATGTACAACACTGAGCGGGCACATTGTTATTAGGTTGGTGCAAAAATAATGTCGTTTTCTCACATATGTTACTATGTGAGAAAACGACATTATTTTTGCACCAACCTAATACTACAACAATATTAGCGAAAATCTGTGTTCAAAAGGTTTGTGGTGTGAGTTGACCCTAGCAACACTCCTCCAGCTGTCTTCTAAAACCACGCTACGAAACACGGCGTAAATAAATCAAAATTGGGATAACGGTGAAATGCACTGAATCATTAAAAACAAAATGCCAACTGAAACACACACAATATATATATATATATATATATGTTGGTATATTTATGTGTAAACGTGCTCTATATCAAAGATAGAGCGTGTTGTAATAAGAAAAGTACATAGGCTTAAAAAAAAAAAAAAAAACTTTATTCAACTGAGAATACAAGGTTCGCGTAATGTCCTTTTGTAGTCCCAGTAAACAGAAACATCTCTCTCAAAGAGGATAGCAACAAAACAAGGGGAGACCACTCTTGATTATTCATAACATATGCAAATATAAAAGTGGACACTGAAGTTAACATCGCCGAGCCCAATGGCCTGAAGTTCAAGTATGAAACAGTTCGCCGATCAGTGTTAACTTCAGTGTAGTGCCTCGGTGTGTACGTATGTATGTTAATATTTTTAATTGGCGCATTCTACAAAAATGGCGTAAATAAGAATTTTTATTATCGCTAACATTCAGGTTGTTGGTACAAGCAGATATTAAACTAGTTTTGGAACGGCCTGTAATTGTATTTTGAGAGGTTTTCTAAGTAAAAAAAAGTGACTGGTAAGCTCAGTAAAAAAAAAAAAAAATCATGTACAGTGTGCGATGGAAAAATTGTCGTCTAAATTACGAAAAATGAAAATAACACTGACATCTCATTTTAACAGATATAATTACCAAATTTACATAAAAAATATCTTGAAATACTGATCAGTAAAACTCCATATAGCGCCTGCTCTTCACAAATTCTTTTGCATGACTCATCGAGTCTAGTTTCTTATCGTCACCGAGACCCGATGGTCTCGTGGGTATGACGCTTCCGTCATATCGCAACGGTCTAGGCTAGATTCTCGTTAGTGGATGCACACTACTGATAAATTCCAAAATATGACGAAATGGTCGTCCAGTGCTTTCTGCATTCTGTTAACGATTCTTCTAAACTCGATGAATTATGATTATTCAAATCCCCCTATATATATATATATATATATATATATATATATATATATATATATATACATAGATGTGTGTGTGTGTGCGCACTAGAGGAAGGGAAATCATTTAACGTATTATATACGTTATGATTATAAACGCCAAATCAGCAGCCAGAGCGCTCAATTCGTATGAAGAGCAATGCGTTATAAGCATATGTCTCCCGTAAATCGGGATCACACTTTAAATGATAATAAATGTAGATTTTGTTAACCTGCAACCAAGATTAATGATTTAAAATTAAGGAACATTAATGTTTATTGACTTAGAAGATTAACGGTTTAAATTTGATATTAAATGACATTAAATGCATGGATCGGAAAAAATCTAGAAGTTACAGGAAGTCAAAAAGTGAGTACATTTTTTTTTTCAAAGATATATATTTTAGTTCTGTCCGAAATTGTACTCGCGTACACACACACACGCGAAAAATTCTGTTTGTATAATTACATCAATAAATACGGAGACTAATAGCAAGGGAATCATTTTATATAACAGATATTTATTTACGAATATGATTATTTTTCCTGCTAATGCACTTAATTCATTTATGAATATTAATTACATAAATCAATCCTTATACAGTGAAAACTTCAGACAAAATGTGGTTAATAACTGCGTATGAGGCTACGAATTTATTGATTAATACTTTTTATATGATCAAATCGATTTATGTATATATTCTTGAGTCTACGTATTTTATACATGTCTATTACAGTTCTTGCCTTGTATGTTGTTTTCCATTCTCAAATACACCTTTTTCAATGAGAAGCCGTACGTTTTCTATTGAATGACTATCTAGATAGGTTGATGGCAATTTCATTGAGCTTGGGAATACCATGTGCAGAACAGGAATGAGAAATCGGAAAGCTGAGTTCGAATTTCAGTAGAGTCCGTTGCATTCAATTATGCACAAATACATAAAAATATGAATGCATCTCTTCTTCCCCATCTAAGGGTAAAATAGTAGGACAGACTGGGTCCTATACTTTTGGTTGTCAACCAGTCTACCGAAAGAAGTAACGGTAAGTGTGTGTAACTGCAAAATTGACCAATTCTTAGATTAAGTTTTAAACAGTTGTATCTTAGAAATACTTAAAGATATCTTACTGGAATTCTCCGTGGTTTTTATAACACTATTGGACTCTACTTTGAACAATAAGAATGTATTTAGTTTAAATGATGATCCCTCTTGCTATGGTAAACTCCTGATCCGGTAAACTTATTCACCATTCTCTTGATGGTTCTTGAATGGATTTTCAAGATGGAAGCCAAAGTATGAATGTTCGCACCATTACTGAAGGCCTGAATAACCTTTTTCCTCTTAGAATTGCTCAGTTGGGAAGATATATTGGAACTGACACTAACGATTTTAATCTGTTCTTTCTAGCTGAAAAACTCAAAGGGCTTTTCAGTGATTCTTATTTGGTGTCAAGATGGCTAAATGTCTTATCTGAAAACTTGAAAAAACGAAACTCATTCAGTTTAGTATTTTTAGATGTTAAACATTTTGTGGGATGGGCAATTGTCCCATGGTGTCACACGATTTGGACAATTTTGCTGTTACACCCGGTATATCACGCATAAAGAATTTCGAAATAAAATTCCCATCCAGATCAAAATTGCATTCAAGTGAGTTCTCATGTTTGATCAGATTTAAAGTCACGTCTGTGTGTGTGTGTGTGTGTGTGTGTGTGTGTGTGTGTGTGTGTGTGTGTGTGTGTGTGGCGAAGTTACAAATAGATAAATATACATTTACATTATTTATAGCGTAGTTGTTTTCAGTCATTTTGTAGTTTGTTTGGTCGAGTGCCAATGCGTTAGATCCTCAGGGAAGTTGTATTCAAATTTCCACTGGGATTGATACAGCCACTCATCGTACAGAAATCGATAGTTGAGACCATCAATAATAAACTGACGTAAGTGGTTGCTTTGATCAAGTATCGAAATAATTCTTCAGGGTCTATATAGATGAAAACAGTTTTTTTTTTCTCTTCATCAATAATTCCCGGCTTTTTTACTATTGTCGGTCTGTCTTATATTTCATCTTTCAGTATTATTTAAAAGAAAAAAGTTTTGTCTATGTTACTTTGGCTGACTGTAGTTTTCTTTAATTCTGCTATGATTAAAATGATAAAGATTATATAATCTACGTCAAACGCGTTGCCTAAACCATCAGTATGACAGTAAGGAATTACATGCAACCGTAGCAATAATAGGATGTGTCAACGTCAGGCTTACCTGATGATGACCATCTCTCTTCAGGCTGGTTTGAAGGTTTCCTACTCCTAGACCGTTTCCTCTGCCAGTCTGCACTAATATTCAACCCAGCTGGGGAGAGACGGATTCATACCCCTATCCAACTGTATTTGTGCGAAATCAAGTGCAATAACATCGGGTGCTATGTGAACTCAGCATGCCAATTCCACTTTACGCAACAATAACCACTGCCCTACAGCGCCCAACCAAAAGAATCTAAAGGCTAGTGAGATATATATATGGGGTACGCAGTTCAGTGCTTAAAACCAACAACCAGATTACCTGCATATATAATTTGATTATAGTAACGAAGACTTGTGCAGAACCAACTACACTTTTTGAAATAGACTAATACAGGTAACTGATACACAGTATGCCACAAGGTCCCCAAACAGCCTTCCACAGGTTTTGGTTTGCCATCCAAGCATATAGGACAGAGTCTGCCATGCTTTTTACCAATAGCTGATGGGAGAAGACATGAATTCCTACCTTCCCGTAAATGAATATAAGGAACGCGAACTCGAACTGCTCAATCTGATCAGTTATCCATGACTCAGCCCTGCCTGCATAATATATATTAATTATATTATATAAATACTTCATATTGCAATTATCCTTATGTTTATTATTGTACATATGACAAAGCGAATTAAAACACAACTGGCTGCCTAAGTGGTGTGATTTCAATCATTGGCTTCATACTCTTTGACAAATGACATAACCAAAAATACGACTGGTTAGTATTCAGCAATGTTAAGCAGGCTGGCTCCAATTGTAATGCATATTATATAAATATTGATTTTAAATCCCTATTTCCTTTGAAGGTTTCAACTAAACGGATGACAGCGAATATCATTTGCCCAAAACCCCACTCCTCCGAAAACATTAATTCCAATTTCCATTCGTTAAATGGTTCAGTTAACCAAAGTTAGAAAATTAACATATTTTTTTATCTGTATAGTGCTGTTTAAAATTATATATCATTTAAAAATTATATATCATTTAAAAATTTAAAAAAAAAAATCAATGAAATCTGTATTCACATAATATTTAATTTTATATTAATAATTAATGTTTTTAGATTACGAATATTTAAATATTCGTAATCTAAAAACAAAAGTACAAAAATGACCAAAAACGAAACCATTTACATATTTGTCCTATGCTAAATAAATTCTAACTTTTATTGTCTCCGGTGTTATTTCATATTATTCTTTATTTATTTAATATTTATATTTTAACAGTATTTTTTTTAAATTATGTTTTATTTTTGTTGTCCCAAGAAAAAAAAGAAAAAGAGAATCAATTTCCGGGTTGTAACAGATTTCAACATTATATCAACTGACTCGTTTTCAATCACTCATTATCGTAAATAAGCAACAACCAAATTAACAAATTAAATTTTTAAACGATACGCCATTTAAGAAAAAAAAAACACCATTTAGATATAACTGGCATCCATTTAATGAAATGAACCATTTGACGAGGTTAATGGTCAATTTAATGGTTGAAGTGAAATCAGATTTCAGACAAATGATATTCACTGTTAAGAACTAAATATTTCATAAAATTATCAATACCTGTTTTATTACAGCGTTGTATAGAATATCGATCAAATATAAAGTACAGCAATTAAGTATTTTCAGAGCGTAGGGCAGAGGTGTCAGGTGATATAAGTAAAGTCTTGGGATCGGTTTTCTCTTAGTCTCTCCTTCCCCTGTACAGATGACAGTTGTATGTATTGAAAAACATTTTATTACAAATATGTATTTTTATACTCTCATAGTGTTTTATTGTCTGGGGTTTACTATTTGCACATAGCTGAGACCCTAACAGGTGCTACAACTCCGGATCAGGGTGGATCTGGGAACAACAAAGAAGAAGTGGTAACACTCCTCAAAACCTCCCATCTCAAGATCAGAGGCCTTGCTACTGGATGTAGTTTATCGTCATACCCAGGACTAAAAGCCTATCGGGCTTTGCCAAAGACGTAAATGACTAATCGGAGGATAATTCAGGAAATTAGAAATTTTAGAGGTTCTTAAAGATATAAACCACAGAAGAGGATTTCCAACAAAATGGAAAGGAAAAGAGCGGCAAATTACTTACTGAGGAGTTTGAATCAGTCTGGGGTCAACGCATGAGCACATTTCCTTAAGACAATCGCCGGCAGGTCCGTCTGCCTTGTGACGATCTACTTTGGCAACGAACAATGTTACGTGCATATCACTTCGTACGGATTCCTTTCACGTTAGAAATTAGGCAAATATACCCCTGCGGAGTCGAGAGCGAATTTGGAAGAGAAGTTCCGAGCAAAGTATTCTGTATTATCAGCAGTAAATGACTATACTTCAAACGAAGAAAATGGGAGTATCGAAGATTTACTCTTGTTCAACCTTATTAGTGAGGCTGCCAATAACCTTGATAACCAACTTGTGAGGATTTGCACAGTGTCTCATTCTATTAGCTTTTTTCAAGACACGATTAAAGTCATGAGTGGATACAAAGGGGTGCCTGTTACTAGAATCTTTGATTTGCTTTCCAGACATTTCCCAGTGGTGTCAACGTTTTGATCTATACTTGAGGTCGATAATATCACCATCACCTTGACAAATAGAACCGCGGTTTCACTATTCATATTCAGGTCGTTGGATAACGAATTGAGAATGATTCTTATTTTGTCCTATGTTACCAGAATTGCATAAGATCTGTTATTTGTATCAGTAATGCATAATAGAAAGCATCTTTTACTGTAGCAACTGGATATAAATACTTTATCAGGAAGTAAATGGACTCAAGTTCCCGCCGAGAACATTTCATTACAACCTTCTCCACGAACGGCCACATTTATCTGACGACGATTAACTAGGGTAATTAAGAGTTTTATGTTATGAAACACACTACAAGTAAGGTAAACTGGTCATTTTATTTGTATTATGTAAATATCATTATTTCGTACCCATATTGTACAAGAAATATATGATTATATCAACAGTATTTATCATCGGATTTATACGAGCTCACTGAATACGTGAAAAAGTGTTTACATTTTCTTCATTTTTTAAGGCCTGTCTGAAATCTTACTAATCTATTTCTATCTTGTGCTATATTCGTGATTTTTAGTGGAACGCAAAAATATGAGCCTCGAAGTATTTACAATGTGATTGCACCATAAGATAATACACTAACCGGGCTATCAATGCTAACGGAAAGAGCTAATAATTTATCGTTCCTCACACCTTCCGTTTTTTAATGTCGAAATCATTAAGAATTAGCAAATTTTAACTATCTTAGCTATGGAAGAATTACAACTGCGGAAATAGTATACAAGGTAATGGTAATATTAGCAGTTTCCTTATAAGCAAATATTTGGCATTTATTTACCGATCATCTTGTCCTACTATCTGTTGGAATTTATAAAATCTTTTCCTTAAAACCAATTTTTCAAGAAAATAAGTTTCTCAAATCCAGTAACGATTACCACTTTATCCTGTACTAAAGGGAGTTTAATTCCTAACCTTTTATTTGGAGTAGTGTGTAATGTCAACATCTTGATTGTTTTCACTTCAAGTTACATGCGATATTCATGCTGCTTTTGAAAGTCCTCAAGTAATGAGGTTTATGTTATTTGGTGTAGTTCTTTGTGATTCTGTAACTAGAATCCAGAAGGTTGCAAGAAGTGTGGTCCCCACAAAGACCCATACGCTCCACTTGCTTAGAACCATTTTTAACCATTGATCTTAAAAAGCGGTTGTGTGTGAGAAAGAGAGAAGAAAAAAAGGGTAAGTGAACAGAACATTTTTGAATAAAATAACTTTATTGAATATTCTTGAAGAGAATTCTCTGAAGCGTTTCAAATATTTTTTTTCATCAGAATTTGTTCACTTAAAATTAATAATAAATGATTTGCTATTCAGACTAGCATGTTCATCTTGGATTTTATACACACGATGTCACACTTGTTGCTTCTGTTTTTTTTTTTTTTTTCATGTTTCTCTCGCTGTAATCTTCACTCACAAAATTTCGAACCGCAAACTTGACAATCCCGTAGTGTACATTGTTCTCATTACGCTTAGGGAATATTGCGTAGCAAGCAATATCTTATTCATCTGCGTTTCGAATTATCGTTTTCATATAAATATATTTTCCTATTGTAATACATTTTCCGACTTAGATAAGTCTGGGATATACCCGACAATCACGAAATTGGAAAAAAAATGTTTAATTAAAAAAAAATTAAATCGATATCAATCATTCATACAAGAACTTCAAATGTTTTGGAAGATTGCCTTCGATTAGTTTCAATTTATTTTGTATTTGAAATATGAATTTTAGATTCAGCTTTCGTACAAATTACTCTTAATAATGAAATAGTAAGTATCAGAATCTGAAACTTTTTATCTTAGAGTTAGTTTTATTTTTTTTGTAAAAAAAAAAAAAAAACGAAGTCAGAGATAATCTGGAAAAGTGTACCTTTTTAGTCTATATTGTTACAGTCTGCGTGTATACATATTTTTGACATTACTATTAATAAACGGATGTTCGAATTGGTCCGCATATCATATTGTATTTTAACTTGCATAGTAATCATGTCTAAATTAGTATTACTAAATGTGGCTTTGGGGCCTAAAAATGCACTTGACATTTTCATGTGAATGTACGAACCTTGCCCCTCGCGAGTGGGTTTTCATATGTCTGCCACATTCCCTCCACACATACATACATGCACAGCTAAGTTGACCACGTGTGTAAATGTCATGCGTAGTCATAATATCGGGTGAAGCGGGGATCTGCATGTAATGACTAGGTGGTTGTCTCAAGTTAAACCGATGACGCACTTGTCTTCTTTGATGGTTTCTTGTGACACCGAGTGCGAAGTCTATTCTGATATGATCCGTGATTAATGACATTACAGTAGTCAGTGTTCATTTTTTCACTAATGCACTTGGGAATCATAACTCCATTATGGCCGGTATGTCGAGCCATGAATTCTTCCTAGAGAGACCGAGAGGTGGAGAAGGAGGGGCGACAGACCGAGAGGTGGAGGAGGAGGGAGCGACAGACCGAGAGGCGGAGGAGGAGGGGGGCGACAGACCGAGAGGCGGAGGAGGAGGGGGGGCGAGAGTTTTTGATGGAGTAACACCCCGGAAAATGTACTCAGGATCACAATAAAACCAAGTAACTGCTATTTCTGATATACATACTTCAAACGTTTAGAGATTACAGTGCACTAAATGGTTTCATCATCCCCAGTTTTAAAAATAGACTCAGCAGGATGATCGTATGTATGGCGTAATAGGTGAGATGTAGTGTAGGTGTAGCAGCTATACGATTTGGACAGAATTTTTATTGTTGAAGGATTACTGGCAACTGCTCTGTTTTTGTGGGACAATAATAACTCGGATATATCATCAAGATTTTATTTCTGGAAAAGTATCAGTTGCACTTGAAACATGTACTTACTCACAAATGATGCAACAATGAAATCGCCATAGACTCATATGGATTGTAACCACTTAACTAGTTTGGATTGGTTTGTTTTGTTTTATGGCATATCAACCTCAATGGGTTATTTAATGCCAACAAAATTTTCATTGTTTGTAATATTTTTTTTCTAAAAATCTATTTCTGGTAATATTTTTTCCTTCAAAAATCTATTTCTGGTAATTTTTTTTTCAAAAAAATGTATTGCTGGTAATAATCATCATACTTATTATAAAACCCAGGTTGTGTGCGTGTCTGCACGTTTATATATTGGATCGGATTTCCTACATTTTTCAACCGATTTCAACAAAACTTTAAAATTCTATTCAATCGGTAGACTCATAACGATTGAAAACAATGTTTTTGTTTGGGTTTGACCAATTCATAAAAACAAAAACAAAACAAAAAAAAATAATTAAGACATGCGTGTCCGTCAACCTTAAACAATAATCTTTATCAATTTTATTTTTCAGTCTTTATGATGGTCGATACTTGATCTATCTCTTACTGTTAACATCCCCGGGCAACGCCGGGCTCTACTGTTAGTTTTTTTTATACAAAGTATTTCTGGTATGTATTAAAACCCATTTTCACACTTTCATAACGTTTTGATCTGAGTTTGGCAGGATTAACTATTTGCCCATAGCTTGGACCCAAACAGGTGCTATCACCCCGGGTCAGGGTGGACTTGGGAACACTAGAAATTAAGAAATCGTTCCACGCTCCTCAAAACTTATTGATCAAAGGCCTTGCTGTCGGACGTAGTTTATAGTCTTACCTAGGACGCGGATGTAGTTTATCGTCATACCCAGTACGGCACGTAACTAGTGGTAACAGAGCGAGAACCACATTGTAATTCAATGCTAATGCCGATCAACTCAGCAGTCAAATCTCTGGATTGCTGACAAGTCTTCGCAAATTGGTTAGATTTCATCGACTAATATGGCTATCATTGACACAGCAACATTTAGCTACGATCTATCTGAGCGAAAACATGGTCATGAGACTGTGAAAAGTGGCGTTGTAATAGAACGAATCACATATCCAGCTCTGTCAAAGTGATTATAGAGTTGGTATTTGGAAGGGTACAGCGTATATGTATTGCTTTAGGGCAGGGTTTTGTGCAAGGTAAATGGTGACTGTGAATTTCTTGGCTGTATTCTGGTGGAGGCTTCAAGGACCACTACAAAAACTCAGAAGAGGTGGCGGATAAAATTTGAAATCGTTATATATCCCCAGAGATGATGGTTTGCAAAATAACTGCCACCTCATCGATCGTCATTGACACGAAATTGCTTACACACCACTTACTTCTAAGTACTTCACAGAATCATCATATTTAAACCCAACAGTCATGCAGAGGATATATGATAAACGAAATTAAAACTTTAGCAAAAATATTAGCAAATAAAACTCGGTTATGAACAACAATGGAAGGTCTCTGGACATTACCTATATATATATATATATATATATATATAGGTAATGATTACAACGTTCGTCGACTGACTGCCACGTTGCATAGCCTCAGTTATTGGTTGGTTGATCTTGTTTATCAACATCTATGGGTTCTTTAATTCCGAAATACGTTTTAATACAATTTTATTGCTTCAAGTAAATATATTTTGAGTGCAATACTATGTTTTCAACTACAGATAATATCTATCGTTGGTCATTTTCATATAAAAATGTATTGCTGGTAATTTCGCTATACAAAAATACATTATTGGTATTTTTGCCCCGAAAATGTACTTTCACGGTATTTTGTTTCTGCTTGGGAGTTCATTACAGGTTCTATCACCCCGGGTTAGGGTGGATCTGGGAAAAACAGTAATTAAGACGTGGTTCCTCGCTCCTCAGACGCTCCCAATCAGAAGCCTTGTTGCCGCATGTAGCTTATAGTCATATTCAGGACGAACCTCCATTATTAGAAGCGAAGAGAATAGCTACATTTTCTTAGGCAGTTGTCTCTAAATAACGTGTAGTTACTTTAATTCCCTTAGTACCATCTAATATGAAGATGGTGATTCCTGTGCGCGTACAAGATGTAGTACTTAAGAGTTTAAAAGAACTTATTTTACTTATGATAAAAATATTAATCTGTAATATGCATCCAAAATGTACGACATTTTTGTGAGACATGAGAGGGCTAAACTAATTTTATAATCATACTAATCTATACTGATTAGCTTAGATGTGGCACAAGACCGAAATTATAGGACACCCACTGAGGATCGAATTCACTTCTCAGTCGTAATTGTTTTAGTAAGACAAGCTTGCTAACCATGACACCACGCCAAGGTGCCCAAATTATATTAATCAATATGCACAGATTTTTAAAACATTCGTTGGTATATATATATATATATATATATATATATATATATCGTGTGTGTGAGTAAAAGTTTCTAACATTACTCCATTGTATTAAATTTCGTTACGCCACAGACTTAATACACGAGAAAAACATCTTATCTTTATTGAAATTAAAACGATATAAAATATCAGAAAAAAATCTCTCCCTTACACACATTCCCATAGAATGTGCAATACATATATATAAGTATTATCCCTTACCGATAGAACGAGTTTCATGGAAAAGGCAATCTTCAGGTGCTGACTATACTGAGCGGCTGGCGATTGAGATGTACATGGAACTCCGAGTGGTGCTATTGGTGAGGAATAATATATATATATATATATATATATATATATATATATATATATATATATATACACACACACACACACACTTCCTAGGTCTATTTTATTACAACGACAACTTTACTAACACCAGTATTATATATATATATATATATATGTATGTATGTTTGGTTGCATAATATGGATAACTTCTGGTTATCGAATGTTTTTATTTTTAAAAAATTCGCTACGCTGATCATGTCGATATTATTCAAGCAAACGTGTTTGAAAGAATTATTGCTGAAGACATACATCAGTGTGTGTGTGTGTGTATATATATATATATATATATGACGTCGACTGTCTATACTTAGTACCATTTTCAGTAATATTATGACATTATTTTTAGCATAGGCTTTTATGAGAAATACTCAAAATAATTTTTTTTTCGTGCTGCGTTTAGTAGATTTTAAGTAAAGCTTTTGAAGTGCATCGTTATTGAAGTTGTTTAATTTCAGATATATGAAGATTTCCAGGGTTCATAAAATAGGATGATCCAAAACAAAATGTTGCAGGCAGTAATATTACCGGCTCATTCAAATATGATGTATCCGTGTTATGGCGATGAACTACATCCGGCAGCAAGGCCCCTGATCAAGCTGGTTTTGCGGAGTGTAGAACCATCTTTTATTTGCTGTTGTTTCCAGGTCCCCCCCTGACCTGGAGTGGTAGCACCTGTTAGGGTCTCAACTATGGGAAAATAGTTACCCCCACCCAACTCAAATTGGAGCCAAACACTATGAACGTATAAAAATGCATTATTATAGTAAAAGTATCAGCCACACATTTTCATAGTAAAAAATTACCAGCAATAGATTTGTGCAAAAACTATTTTTTTTAACCAGCAATATAATTTTTTTAAAGAAATTACTACCACTCGGTATTAAATGACCCATAAAGTTTTGATATGCCGCCAAACAAAGAAATCAAATATAATAATAAAGAAAATGCAGACATTGTTTTAAGTTTTTGCAAAGATAATGACTTGTCGTACATTAAAATGGTTTCGAAGACACCTAAAAATATTACTAACGAATGTTGCGGCCCATCCTTCATAGATACATCTGAAGGATGGAAAACAATATTCACGCAAGGATCTCTGGGTAGCAATACAATCAATGGAAGTGAAACTTTTATGTTTATACAATATCAAAGAACCCATATTAACATGTAAAATAACATTCCGGTTTATGGGACTATGTGAAACAAAAGATTTTATGGCCTATATACATTGGACTTATTTAAAAGTAAAGATTTATTATGCATTTTGGTCGTTTGCATAGTAAAACCTACAATCCCACTAACCAATTTATTAGTAATAATATCCTACAACTTACCATATTTTCTAGAATTCCCTCTGTCTCTAGATACTATGGAATCTAATAAGGAAGCTAATCACTACTACAGATGTCTGCTCCGGCACATTTGTTTCTTCAATATCCAAAGAGTAAACCTGAGCAGACCTTACATACAGTTATTAGGAGATAGCGTATAATATGGCGTAATTAACAGTGGAATGAAACTAGTACACTTTAACACATTGATCTGTGACTTTGTGCTTACACAATCACCGACAGACTCCAAAGAATTTTGTCTTCGCTTTCACTAACGAGCATTGGGTCAATCTATGGTATGTTTTTTAGTCATTTCCCAACGTCCCGGTTGTCTCCCTAGGATATAACATTAAAGCACTTCCTTAAATTCCAAGTAGTGAGATTCAAACTAGAGTCTAGTGGCCGAAAAGTTTATATATAATATCCACCCTGGCACAGTATATTCTTCATGCAAATATAAGAATATCCGGAAATTTCATGCTGTGCCTATTTTAAAGTGATCCATTACCGGGACTATTAGGCTGGTGCAAAAATAATGTCGTTTTCTCACATAGTAACATATGTTAGAAAACGACATTATTTTTGCACCAACCTAATGTAGTAGTTTCCAAATTAAATGGAACAAATGCGAATGAACTTAAACATGCAAACATGTACGATTTTCACTATATATTTTGAACTTGAAACTTTTGTTTTATTCTACGGTAGTTCCTTGTATACGTATCTCATACTTTTAAAAACTGTCTTACTAATGCTTCCACAAGGCCTCACCGAAGTTATGTCAGATTTACTCTGCTGCTAGGCGTTTTAGACAAATGGCGGAAACGGCATTTCGTGAGGTAAAAAAATAATGAAAACTGAATATTCACAGACGACTTACATGCACATCAATCAAATCAAACAAATAAAAAAAAAGCTTTGAGAAATGTTTATACATCTCCATATTGAGCAAACTGGGCTACGTGTCGTATCTGTCTAGCGACTCGTCAACTCCAGTTTTAGCAGCATGACTGTCAATTTTGATAATTTCAAGAAAAGCGATTGATCATGCTATGAACTACAGTAACCAAGTTCTTTAAATTCGTCAAAACACATAGAAAAAAAAAAGCAGAAATGGATGGGTTCAGATATTTTCAAATTCGAGTGAGAGAAAGAAAAAAAAAAAAACACTAACCTCTTTACCACCAATTACTTTGGGGAAAATGTTTAATTTTCAGACGATTTTTTTTTAAATATAGTAACTACGAAACTGAGGTACCTTGAAGTACCCAAGCGATGGCGAACACCCCTACCAGACGAATAAGTTGGCAATTGGACTCGCTTCAGGCTCAAAAGAGCATAAAATGAATCAAGATCGACGTATAAACACGTCTGTAACTGTTTTTGAATGCGTTTATCCGTCAGCGTCTGAAAAAGACACATTCGTTAAAACACGTCCATGCAAAGGAAAGGGTTAACACCGATTTTTTAGCGAATAAATACGTGCATTTATGCGCGCTCTTACGACTAAATTGCGTTTAAAGTGCAAGTAAATCTGCTAAACGTACTTCAAAATGTATACATATAAGCTTTCAACCATACAGTGTGGAAATAGCGCCAACGAATTCGTATACACTGATTGATATTTTTAGAAATACATAATGATTGGTTGTGCTGGTGCAATAATAAAGGCCAGCCAATGGTATTTGTCTTTCTACAGTAGCTTACCAAGAATAGCTTCAGTTATCAGTTATCCGTGTATATTTTTGTAGTCCGATAACCAGGAGAGATTATTTTAGGCGAGAAAAGTTCAGGTGATAAATAGTTTGTTCATGACTCAAACAAGTTTAGCGATGTGAAGTACAATATTGACTTCCCGTTGTCGTCATAATTTCTTATGAAAAGATACATATGTTCATAATTTAAATGAAATCTATGGAGTCTTTCTGACAACTCATTTTAAGAAAATAAAAACTTTCTTCAGGGATGTCTCCAAGACAACGTTTCCCAAACTCACTCGCGTGCAGTTATATCGAAAGAAGAAGCATTTCTTGATTTCTTGTCAATTAAGACCTTCCCAAATTTAAATACAACTTCAGTCGCCATATTCACCTTGAATCCTGGTTTTTTAACGCCCTCTCTATCCTCAAGATTTTTCGGTTTCTTTCATTCTCAGTAACGGCTTCCGTCTTTATCCCCTTGCTCGGAGAAATTAGAGCCATATCCCGTTCAAACAACGGTTCCCGTGTTATCACCGAAGTTAGGCAACGTTGAGACTAATCCGTACCTTGATGAATATCTTTAAGATTGGATGCACGGATGGTGTAATGAATAATGACTCAGAATTGTTAAACGGAGAGCCGCGTTCCAATTCCAGTTGGGTTCGTTATATTCACTTACGCGAAAATACCATTGAGAAAAGTATAACTCCACCTATTCCTACAGTAATGGGTTAATTAGTAAGACCTCTAACAATCATTATTTTAAAAAAATTTCTGTTTAGAAATATTTTCTGGTTTTAAATAACCTAAAAAAATGGTTGATAAACCATAGAAAACGAATCAATCAAATCTTGCTTTGGGTGAAATGATTAAAAAAATTATTCAATAAAAAATTGGAAAATCATTTTTCTTTTATTTCTTTAAACGGATTGAATTTTCTCTTAGCAAGAGAGAAGATAAAGCTAGATTATAACAGTTGCAGCATTTGTGTTGTATTGTCCTAAAGTATTGCCTGAAGGCAAAGAGGCAACTACGTTATTAGAATAGAAAGTCCTAAAATCTTATTTTGTACAAGATTCTTTGGCAGGTTTTCCCTTTAGAAAATAAACAAGAGTAGATATTTCATAATCTTAATTGATATCATAGTAACTGTCTTTTCAGTCATAACAGGAATACAGATTTCCAGATTTGCTCGAAGCAAATTTAAAATGTAGATATCTACTAGTAACACAGGGCAAAAAAATTGAAGATGGAACCTACCTAGCAGTGGTTCGATAAACAAATTTGCTAACCTATCGTTTGTAAGGCCTCATAATAATGCGACAACATAATGTCTGAAAGTTTTGATTCTCTTGCTATGTTTCAAATCAGGCCAGCAAGAATTCTACTCAATCCAATTCTTTGTAATTCTAAAATCATTATATAACTATGTCTTTGAGGTCATGTCACACAGTTGAATGTAAATTCTAAAATATAGATACTAAATTATGAATATTAAATCATATATATATATATTCCAGCATTTTTTAAAGATTAAAGCCAATCAGTGAAAATTACTGCACGCCATTTCAAACAATGGTTCTTTAATGAACCGTGTCATATCAATTACATTAAATTTGTTTTTTACGGAATACTGCTTAGAGTTTTAACAATTTCCGTTTAATTTGTTTTTATTGTGTTTTGGATGAAAGAGGTCAATATGTGAATGTGCACTAATATAGCACCGTGAAACGTTTCCAATATCTCTACACAAGAATTTGTCTATAGAAAATATTAAGGTTCACACCTTCCTCCTAAAGCCCGGGAAAAATAGATACATCAGTCAGAGATAATTCTAGAACTAAAGTCAAATAAGCACAATAAAAATTCCCGTTCCATTCACCTAGTAATTAACAGTGAATATATTTAACTTAAATTCCTTCTTAAACGAAAGGAAGTGATGACGCATAAACACTTCAATATGACTTACAGAACAAGGAGAGGATAAGAGTGAAAAATACTATCACTCTGCTAAGAGATAAAAGAAGTTGCAAAGTATATAACGTGTTACTTGTCGAGTTCTACGACGTTGTGTTTGATTGGATATTACACATTCAAATATGCACCTCTTTTTAAGAAAACAAGGCCTTCAGGTCTACCAAACTGATTTGTACGTAAAAACAAAAATATGACCACTATTTTGTATATAAATATGACAAAAGTTACTGCTAATAGTCACTATGATTATTTTCATTAACACTTCTCATAATTATTAATAACATTCAATTTAGCAGGGATACGGATATCATTTAACTGGCATTACTATCTATTATGGGGTCTACCCTTTTCTGATATAAATGGACTCGTCCTGCTGCCATAAAATAGCCACAGTCAGTCAGAGATGAGTGGAGAGGAACGAGTGGAGAATACATAGACACTGTGATTGAGTTGACGGTAGAAGTCAGTTACAAGGACGCCCGACTCTAAGGAAGTTTACTTCGAGACTGTATATAGCGATCTTTGGTTAATACTAACCGGCGTTCCTGGATTTTACTAACAGCATTACCTTTTGTATTTTGTGTAAATACATTTAATTTCTTAGTTTAAATACTTGCGTTTGTCATTTATTGGAGACCTATTTTTCACGCAGAATCCACAACACTATCTGTTCTTGCCCGGGAGGGAAATTAATTTTAAATATAACATAAAAATATCCTTTTTGGTATGTTTCTTCTTACACAGAAGAGCAAAGATCACACTATTTGCACATAAATAGCTGTATTTTAAAAAATAGTCCATTGACAACAAGAAAACTTATGTAGTCTCCTAGCTTGCGTCTGATATGAAAAAAAAATGTATAGAGTAACGAACACAACCTCTTACACAATTTTACTAATGCTAGCTTTATTTGGCGAGGAACCGATGTGCTTTTCAATTCCAATAAATAACCAGAGCACAATATCAAATTCTGTGTTGTAACTATCTCCTAATTATTAATTCAAAAAATCCCTTGGAACTTTCTGTTTAGCTGTAATTGTAGAATATGCCTGCACAAATTGGAGGAATATAAGTTGAAAGAATGAAACAGGGAATAGCGAAAGGCTATCAAACCGAACAGGAGACTTCTTTAACACGTATCATTACAAACCATAGCATGAAATTGAAGGGAATTTGTTATAATAATTAATATGAGTTACACTTAAGATATATTTGAAATATTTCTTTAGGGTTTCAAATTTCAAAACCTTGCTTAAACTGTGCAGTATAAAATAAAATTCTAGCAATATATATGCACACACACACTAACGGAAATTGATTGTCTAATATAGTAAGGCCTGATTCTGAACAGAATAGAAGGAAGTGTGGAGATTGTATAATGATAAAATAAAAATAACAAGCGTTTAGACACACACAAACTTCATAAGACATTAGCTTTCCTTATAATGCATCCTTAACGTAGCTCAGCTACTTTCGGGTGGGGATGTGTTGTGGGGATTGTATATTGATAAAATAAAAAATAATTAAAAAAAAAAAGAAAAACACAATAAGATAGAAGAAACACAAAAAGATAAAAAGGAAAAAAAAAAAGAATCTCCCAGGATGCCTCCGAGAGGAAGAACAAATGCGAATGCGCGAGAAAAGAGGGACTTCCTGGCGCCAAAGACAAAGGAGAAGAATCGTTGTCTTTTCCCCTGAACTTTCAACGAGTAAACACGTGTCTTTTGCTCGGGAAGGCATTTCCCTTCAACAGACCGTTGTTACTGTAATAAAGTAATTAAATTCATCTCCGGTGTCTCTGGTTCCTTCCCTTTGTTCCTTTTATTTCAGGAACAACAATAATTCAACGCGGATTTGGAGTTTGGACAGAATAAGCCAAAGTAAAATACCATTTTGTTAAGACCCCAAAGAAGCAATGATTCAAAATCGTTAGCTATGATAAGACCTAGAATCACTCATACAAGTTTAGACACTGCCTAAGCTTTAGACAGTGATGGAATAAGTTTGGAGAATACCTAGTTCAAACAGGTTGTAGCGGATCGCGGGTTTACATGTTAAATCAAACACGTGTATAACTCCTGATAAAAAATAAAGCCCACGACAAGAATATGGCGAACTAAAGTTGAGTCCATTAAAAGAAATACAAAGAAAACAAACAAGACCGATATATATATATATATATATATATATATATATATATATATATATATATATATATATATATGTACAAACAACAACAGAATTTACAATGGGCAAATAAATTAACGTGTGTGTATAATTTTCATGTTCACTTAATGTTCGTACGTATGTGTGTCTGTATAATTTTCATAGCTTCTCCCCAGGGAAACGCATAGCGCCTCCACCACAAAGGGGGAAGACGGAATCTTCTGCGAGAGCGTACATTGTAAATGTGTTCGCTGAAAATGAAGATAAATTTTATTTACCTCACCCTCCACGAGGTAGGATGTAGGACAAGGCCGTTATTTAATGCGGGGTAAAACCTAGCCCGTAGGCTAGGGCAAAATTTCCCTGTAGACTCCGTAAAAACGGGGTTGGATAGCTGTCTACCACCCCAGACGAGACTGCCCTTTAACATAGCCTCGTGTGGGCTCCTCTCCGCCCGAAGGCAGAGAGTTCGACTAGCTTAGCTGGCGACGAATATCCAGCTAATTGCCGAAGCAAATGAAGAATGAAAAAGAAATATTTATTTCTGCACAATACAGAAAATGTGGCACAAGGCCTAAAAAAAAGGGGGTTGGTAAAAGGATGGTCATCATCTGTCTTAATTTTTTCAACTTAGCAAACCACAACCACTGACCTAATCAAATAATGCAATATTTCTACCACCAACGCAACACATTAATACTTACCTTTCTTACTACATCCACCAAAATACCTCATTGTCTCAATGAAAATCCTAAATAGTCCCCATATGTACAAAATGATGAATGAAAAAGAGGATGAGACAGGGTCTCGTCACGTATTTATAGTGTTGGGAGAGCGCAACCTAGTGAACAGTTTGGACAACTAGGAAATTAAGGAGGAGTTAACTCCGACAAGGTCTAATTCTTTTGTTCAACTAGAATCAAAATTCAAATAGATTTCATTCATTTTCTTAGGGTCATATATGATAAGTTAGATTATGAACTTTTGAGAGGTTCTAGTAATTTGTCAAAACACAGGTTACTAAGTTCAACTCCCCCCCCCCCGAGAAGTTTGTGGTTGCATACAGAATCACTACAATCTTAACCTCTTAAATTTTAACATCAACTATCATTCGCCCTACATATACTCAGAATTTGCACTTCCTCTTTTTACGTACATACAATAACCTACGTAAAACACCACCCCACAAAAGAAAACGACCCTAAAAAGATCAACCAAAAAAACACGAAAACAAACAAAAAAAACAAAAAAAACAAAATATTTCACCAAGTCAGAAATTAGTAAATTTTATTCTAAAATGTACTAAATGTGGCACTGGTGGTGAATATTTTCGATGTGATTGTAAACATCGGCAGGGGAACTACAGAATGAGATCTTCAACCGCTCATGGTCAGACTTAATGTCGGGACAGAATTTTGAAGGTTGTTAGCTCGTCATATGCTTAGAAGAAAACTCAAAAAACTCCTAAGTTTCGGGAACTTTACTCCTATCATCCCACCTAGATTGGTTATGCCATGTAAATCTTTGGTTTAATGTGTGGATATCAGTCACGTGAATTCTGGACTGCCTTAAAACTTCCTTTATACAAGCCTGAAAGTAATTCTATGCATCGTCAGCAGATACAGAATCTTTTAAATTTCTGCCCCGCAGAGCGAAACTATAATATACCAGACATTTACTTGATTCCGGGATTTATACATAATTTGTGTGAAACGTGCTTGCAAATATCCTGACAAAAATCAGAAAGCCACACAACTTAAAATAGATGATTAATCACGGATATTATTGAGTAGCAAATTTTATTTTCTAAATGAGAGATTCTCATGCAGACATGTTAGTCTACCGCTATTTTTCCGTTAACACGTTTTTCTTGAAGAGATTATGTTACAAAAATATCATTGAAATTACTTAAAAACATGTTTGTACAGATTTCTCATTACTAAACATAGGATAATGTAATTTTCCTTTTCAACTGTTTTTCCCTTCATTAAAAGACCTGTATATACATTCCTCAGATAATAGATTTTTATACATAACTTAATTAAGAATTAGCATCTGAACTATATATATATATATATATATATATATATATAGATATGTGTGTGTGAGAGAGAGAGAGCCCTCGGTTTACGTCGGACTCAACGTACGGCGCCATCTCCTATCATATAATACGTCGTCACGAGGCGCTATATGAGGAAGACGTATCTTCACCGGCTGTATGCCATATTGGATTGTGCTACATTCGCTATCTCGCGTTTGTGCCGTTTTTTAGGGGGACTTTATGCATTTCATTATGGATCCCAAGGGTAAGGCGGACTCGTGGGTGCGTATGCAGATGAGTTCCGACCTACGTGGAAAATAAGGTTACGTCGTACCGTAGAAACTGATCTCCGACGTAAGTCGAGGACCCCCTTGTATTATCATATTTATTGAGTCTATATATGTCATTTTCTTTATACCGGCCTAGGAAATCTAATGTTTTATTAAATGAAAAATGGGATATGCCGAATCCTAGTTATCTATGCGAAAAGAGATTTTAATAAAACCCAAGTTGTTATGCCTAATAGTTTTGGTTATTATATCTCCCAAATTCTGGCATGTCCTTAACAATATTTGCTGATCACTTATCAGTAGTGCTTCAAGGAGAGAAACAACCTGCTTCGATTGTACCTATTATACTTTCTACAAAAATATAGTGTTATTATTTCAGAAATCTCGCCTCTATATCTGTTATTTTTTGTATAACCTCGATATGATGGCTACATATTGAATGGATAAAATAACATCTCAAGCGAGACAATCAGAAACAAATGCATGCAATAGAAAAGAGCTTAAAAGGTTAGAAAAGAAACCATCGTCTTTAGATGGAAAGAAACAATGTATTTCGATACTGATCATTTTCGTCAGCAATCTAAAAAAAAAAAAAAAAAAAAAAAAAAAAAAACCTTAGACAAGCAGATTTATAACTGAACCATTAATCACTCGATCTTATATGAGAAAAAAGTCAATGAACATAAAACCTACTTTTAGAGCCATTTACTCCTGTTGTATAATTAAATGTCTATGCTCCTAAAAAAAAATAAAAAAAAAAAAAAACGACGTCTGGAGATAGTCTTTCCAAAAAGATTCTGATTGGCTGTAAAATGGGAAATTAACTTGTAATTGGACAAAATGGACAAGAACTTCTAATTTGTGATTATTAAATTGAGCGGTAGGAATTCAGTTATATCAATGTTTTCAATCATTTCTGACTTTTTTCATTTCTTTCATTTGGCTCAGATTAATCTGAAATTGTCAATAAGGAACGCTGAAGGACTATGAGCTGATCAAAACGCACGTTTCTCTTTTGCACCAGATGCCGGCACATTTCAATTAGTCTCGAATCTTCAGACCCTTCACAGATGTGCCGTCGTCTCCTGTCTTTTCTACAAATAATTTCACGGTAACTGCTTCGACGAGCTACTTTCTCTTCTACTCCAATAGCTTCATGTTTCGGACCTCCCGTCTGTAGAATTCCCTTCCTATTACTTGTTTCCTTGATAGCTATAATCTCCAACTATTCAAATGTAATGTCAATCGACATCTCCAGATGCCTTGATCTATTCCCTGTCCTTCTCTTCACCCTTTCCTCCATCACGCCACTTTACTCTTGCTCCCACTCTCTGTAACCCCATGTGTACTAGTGGCATCACGCTTGGGGTGAAATGTTTATGAAATACTTGGGAAATGTACGGGAAGATCAAAAATGAACTACTGCCTTAATATTTAGCTATCACGATTTCAAATTTGAAGCTGAGATATTAAGCTTCCACGTATTTTTCATCGAGAATTAACCGATTGATTCGTTTTCTACAGCTTATCAAACCTTTACAGGTTATTTAAAGAAAATATTTTAGATTGTATGAATTTGGTGGGAGGCATAATAGTTTAGTGATACATCTTATTAATTTAAACATAAATGAGTGAAGAGCTTGATTCACGCCTAATCAGAATTTGATAAATACAAAATATGGATATAAGTGGAGGATCAATTCTATATTACAATCAATATATAAACTGATCTCTCACTTTAAGATCACGGTACTTTCTATATATTTATATTCTATAGAGTCTATCTGGCAGCAAAGCATCTGATTATAATATTGAAGTTTTGAAGAACCTGGAACCACATCGTAATTGGAGTTGTTCCCAGGTCCACCTTGTCTCAGGGTGGTAGCACTGTTAGAAGCCCAGCCATGGGCATATAGTGAACCCCCAAACTCAGGCAAAACACTATAAAAGTATAAAAATACTTTATAGTAAAAATACCAGCAATATATTTTTTATAGAAAAGATTACCAACACTACCTATTCATTGTAGAATTATGTACAACACCTTTTATAGCAAAATGACAAACTATATATTTTATATTTAGTTGAAGGCATAAAAATGCCTTTCAAAATATATTTAGTTGAAGTCATGGAACTGTTGAAATATTTAAATTTCGACATTAAATAATCCATAGAGGTCGATATGTCTCTGAAGAAAAACAAGCAACCAAAAAACAAACAAGATAAAACATTCATGATATTAATCCATATAATATCCTGTAATTTTTTTTTTTTAGAAATCAAACATAAAACACACATATCACCGCCTCTAGCAATTATGTCCACACAAAGACGTATATGTACAAAAGCTGAGTATAATCTACTTTGTATTAAACTGTAAAAGCAGAATAACATTACAATATTTACATTATTTGGACTATTGTCTTTATCTTTGTTGACATTTATCACAACGTTCTGGTCGTTGTACGCTCCGGCCTTCTTCAGGTGGTTGTAATGTCGAACTGAACCCTTTATTTTGCTCGCTGGAATAGACTGTTCTAGTTCCACGTGCCATGTCTAATGGATATCAGTTATTAGCTATCTCCTGTTAATCAAAGTTCTCCACTGCCTTAACCCGGTATTGAACTCACAACTCTTTAGGTCCTGTCACTGGAGCTAACCAACACCTTTATCCACTGTGCCATATGTCCTTAAGAATAACATTACGTCAAAACTCACAAGAAAATTCAATTTCGGCATGAAATGGCTAATCAGTATTTGACTGAATGTTTCATTCATTCTTTTTCTACAACTTATCAAACTATTGTTATTTAAAACCAGAAATATTCCAAGACTGTAAGAATTTGTTTTTGACATAATGATTTAGTAATACAACTAATAGTAATTAAGCTACAACTGGGGAAGAGGTGGATTTACGCGCAAGTGAATATAACGAAAACAACTGGAATTGAAACTCGGCTCTCCGATTTCCAATTCTGAGCCATTATCCATTACACCACCTTCTGTTTCCAAGTGGTCATTCATCTAGATACTGACGAGGCTCGACGTTGCTTAACTTCGATTATCGTACGGGAACCCGCATTTGAAAGTGATGTCGAGTAATAAGGTTTTTATACGTGGATATAATCAATAATTCCGTAGCATGATGATGAAAAAGAAAAGCATTTATTTTGTGCAACAAAGAAGTGAATATGAATACCATAAATTGAACATAATACAATGAATATTTCAGATCTAGAATTCAGTTAACATCTGTATCAGTTTCTAGACTTATTGATCCATTCAAAAAAAAAAAAAAAAAGAAAAAAAAAAAAAAAAAAAGAATAAATATTAGGTTGGTGCAAAAATAATGACGGTTTTTGACGTTAAAAATACGTCAAAAACCGTCATTATTTTTGCACCAACATAATATATCAGAGGCAAACAGCTAATAAACTACGGTAAAAACACGGAAATGAAAGGGAGAGTGAAAAATAAAATCATTATCAAGAGCTAAGAAGTTCGGTAGAAACATGACTGTCTATGTTTTAAAGAAACACGAAGAAGAAAAGAACAGACTAAAAATTAAATTCAGTGGTGTATGGCTGTCAGCAAAAGGGAACAGTCCAACAAGCAAGTTACAAACTGGAGATGCCAAAAATCGAACAATTATTACAATTTAAATATCTGAAAAGTGTTTTAACAAAAAGACAGAATGGGAAACACGTAAATCCGAAGGTATATTAGGATAGCGAAAAGATATCCAAATGATAAGCAAAACATTAAGCAACAGAAAAAATAAAAACAAAGAGAACTATTATTGGCGGACTCGTTACCGAGTATTGAGGATGTTCATAGACATCTCCTCCCGTGTGAAATAATTCCCATGTTGGATTAGGACTGACGTCCACAATCAGTGCATGATTGTGTAGCGAGTTCAGGGGATGGAGAGCTCTGACCTTTCTTTCGGCTCTTTACCTCTATCTTTTATCTGTCTTCTGCTGTTGTCGAATTGGACTATTTTTCTCCAATTGGTTCTTTCTGCAGCTTACTTTCGCCATTTGACCGGATTTTTTTTTTGTCCACAGCAAGGCGTTGTTGAGCTAAGCAGTGAATAGATGACGTGGGACTCAACGTGGTCTCTTGCCAGATGTGAGCTCTGAAAAGGATTTGTTTAGGTAGGTGAATGTCTAGCATTTGGGCAAGGGGTCCGGCCCATCAAAGTCGATAGCGAGACATGATGGTTTCTAAGCTCTCCATCTTTACACGAAGGAGAACTTCGTTTTTGTGTTCTGGTCCCGCCACACATTCCACAGGATTTGACAAAGTTTCATTTGATGGAATCATTCAAGTTTGCGGAATATTGTCTCTGGTAGGGTACCCAGGTCTCACAGACGAACAGGAGAGTCGATATTACAAGAGCTCGGTAGACCCTGTGCTTGGTGGTTAAAGAAAACAATACTGAGCTGTTATGTATCATCAGTCCTATATGGCAATGAATGCTGAATAATCTCCTAAATAGACGAAGGTACTTGATGCAACAAAAATAGGATTCTACAAAAGAATTCTGAGAATACCATCGACTGAGTATGTGAGAAACTATGAAGTTTTAGAGAAAATGGAAACAAAGGGACACTTATACGCATCAGTAACAGCTGAAATTTTTAGGGCACATAATAAGAAAAAGGGTTTGAAAATTTGATACTCACATGACAGAATTGAAGGCAGGGGAAATAAAGGAAAATAAAGCATAATCTACCGAGCGGACTTGAGTAAGCGGGCAGAACAAAGTTTTAGGAGAGATTAAAACAACAGTTTATTAAGAACTACAAAAAGAGAGAATATTGCGGAAACAATGATCGTTTCAGCAGCGTTTTGAAGAGAGACAGCAAATAGAGGGCTAGCAGAAAAAAATATTACTGAATCTTTAGCTAGTAACCAATTTTTCGTTATAAAAAAAAAATGAACATCACAGATTAATCACAGCTTATATTCTGTTGGGAGAGTGGTTTGCTTAGTAACAAGAAATATATGCCTGTTTCTTTTCAGTTCTCGAGACTCAATTATGGAAAGACTAATTTGATATCATATACTTAAAGATTAAATCGTAATTATAGATAATGCTAAAAATTTAGAAATTAATCATTGAAACTATAAACTTCAGCAGACATTTCAACTTCATTCATACAATGCCTTACTGAATGTCATGAGATAAGCAACATCTAATGGTCAGTACTCAAAATAGCATAAATTCTGCAAGTGGTTAAAAGCCTTCTGGAGAGAGGTTGGGTCACGCTATTTGAGCAGATGTTCATTGATATTTGTACTCATATGATACTGCTTTTGAATAAGGCTCCACCAAGATTTTTCATCAATTTTCAATTGGGTCTACGAAAGAAGAACATGGTAGACACACACCCTCCGTCAGAAGCAATCAGATTTTCTTCAAAGTCCGGTGTCACGATGCATCGTAATATCACATTGAATCCTGTTATTTTTGTTCTTTCTTCAACAACACGTTCAGTTTCTTACACTCTTAGTAAACCCCTCCAGTCTTAGTGGCTTTATCTTTTAGGTGGGGATGGGGAGAAAAGATTAATAATAATAAAAAAAAATAAAGAGACTCAACTCATGCCAGGTGAACACACCCACTATTATGAAACCATCACCAGACTGGTGGTAGCTTGTCGACAGCTGAGAACCATGTTTCATGAGGTCTACACCTCAGTAACTGTAATACTGTCCCGTTGCCCAGACTCACACCACGATGTAACAAACTCGTCAGGTAGGTGACCAATTTACCACCCCTGTCACTTTTTCCTTCGATACGTTAGTGTCAAATTCTCTAAGCTAATCTACCCCCATATGTCTCTTCAGATTCTGAATATAAGTGCCGTTTTATTTTTCGTTAAGACTTCTTCGTTGCTTCAAGGATCTTTTTATTGGATAAATATTCTCTGCGCTCTGTCCTTTCAAGACGTGAGCGATCATGATTCTCCACAACTTCCTCTTTGTAATTCTTAGTAAGTTTTATCTTAATATTCGTTGTTATCTCTGTTCCCCAACTGTTTAACCAAGCTCATTAGGTAGGTTATTCGCTGGCTTCCTTCAGTATGTCCTACAAGTGTCAGATTCTCTAAGCCCTCTTTCGTGTCAAACAAATTCAGCCGTTTTCTTTTGATTATCACTATTGGTGTCCTTTGTTTTCATTCTTAGGATTTCTTTGCTTACGTTCTCTGTTCATGCCAGATTTTCTGTCCTAGTTCAAACACTTCCGAGATATTTTTTATTTCTTATACATACTTGATTTTGGTATCTGTAATTCGTAGTTGACATCTCTGGCTCTTCCTTTTGCTGACAAACATACATCCTTACAATTTATGTTTAATGCTTCTGGCTTTCCTTTACTCTGGAGTTCTATGTCTTCTGAGAAGACTATCAATCTTAAATTGAAATTGTGGATGCCAACGAATCTCGGTAGGGATTCTAATTTTCTCAGTATCGCCTTCCCGTAGAAGTTGAATAAGCCTGGTGAGAAGTCATAACCTTGGATATTTACTGAATTCAATTTCTATTCGTATGTCTTCAAATTCTGGATTATTCAAATATATTTACCAAATAAATCAAGCTTATCTAGCATCTCAAACAGCACTTTGTGTCTTACATTGTCAGTCGCTTTTGCATAAAAAAAAAAAAAAAAAAAAAAAACAAAAAAAAAAAAAAAAACAACATTGGTATACATCCTTCAACATTTATATTGCTCTTTTTGTATCATTCTGAGCAGAAAAAAATCCCATTGTTCTGGTATCTTTAACGAAAGCATATCGTCACTTGTCATGCAATCGACAATTCCTATCAAATTCCTTTGATCAGCATCATTAAGGACAGTGTTTGACAACTTTACTGTTTATGGTGGAGAGCAATACCTTCCCCAAAAAGGTATTCCAGGTACAGACGGGTCACTTGATCCAGTTATGTCTAATGTCGACACAATTTCGATGATTGAATGTTCCAATTCATCTGGCACATGATAGCATGCCTCGTTCCAGCTAATAATTCCCGTCACCTTGCTGCAAGCAGTCAAGCAGATGTTCGCACCGACGTACCGGATTTCAGAGTACACTTGATATATATGTCGACATTTTCTTTACATCAGGGTAAAGTAGTACCACCTAAAAATTCGTTTACCTATGCCGAAATAAATGTCTAATAAATTTAACATGCATATTAACAGTTTTTTTTCTTTCAGCCATAACACCCGTGTTTTTGTTCCACGACCTTCTGCCATTGTTCAAACTACTTCAGAATTTCATCCACTAAAATATTTTATCTTTCTCAGCAAAGAATTTTATTCGTCGCATTTTGCAGGGTCTAGAAATTTTGGTTAATTTGCAGTGTAACACCCGCACTCAATTCGCATTAAAAATTTCCAGAAACTTGCATTTGTGTAATTAATTGTACGGGCTCCATTCGAATCTGGCTTGATAAAAATCTACCGTTTTGGAGTTATCGACAGTGAAAGTTCTGATTCATTCGCGTCGCCAGCAGCCATCACTGGCGTTGTTTGTATACATTCGCTGCAGAATAGCTATCAGTGTAGGTATCATTGCGCAAACGGAGCGTGTGTACCTAAATAGTTCTAGTGCACAGTAACTGGGAGGCAAATTTAGACAAGATCAGTTCTGCGTTTAGCTTTCCGTAGCGAATGTATGCAAACAAGGTAAATAATGACTGCCGCGAACGACGCGATTGAATCCCACATTTCACTGTCGATAACTCCAAAACGGTAGATTTTATCAAATTTATCAAGCCAGAATCGAATGGAGCATGTACAATTAATTACACATAAATGTAAGTTGTCTGAAAATTTTTTAATGCGAACTGAGTGCCGGTGTTACACTGAAAATTAACAGAAATTTTTACTTTTGGAAAATACTGTAACTACAGTAATAAATGCTTTTCTTAAGAAGCAATATGTACCAAATACAGTGGAAAAGCGAGAATTTCCCCAGTCAAAATGGATCAATTTCATTCTGATTCAAATTTCAATGATATCGATGATTTTACTTTGTTGCTTATCTACCATATATATATATATATATATATATATATATATCTCGATTAGTTTATCATCAAATTCGACTTGTTTGCCCATTGTTCAGTGAAAACATTTACAGCGCAAAGCCTCATACTTTTAACATGTCAGATCATTCATCATACATTTTTTCTAGAAATTATACAAATTTTGCAGTGTTTGAGTCATAAAAAAATATGTTGGACGGGGAAAATAGAAGTCATAGTTTACAGAACCGCAATTATCGAAAATCCTATCCTAATATTGATACACATAAAAACATCTTAACTTGATGGATTGAAGAAAGACTCATCCCGGTAGATTCCTGTGTTCATTGGTAATTTAGACAATTGGGGTTTAGGGTCCCACACCAAAGAGGAATTTCTTCGATATTTTCTTTCGGTCGATATAAACAGAGCAGTTATTGTCTAGTCTCGTTTGGTTTTCTTCCTTACTGCGTTTTCTCTACTCGACTGCTGATAATGCTCTTATTTTGTTTCAATTGTTACCAACTGGTCCATTATACGTCGGTCCCCATTATTTACGCATGCGTACTTATTTTTCAGCTTTAACATTAAAATCAATAAAAAGTTACAATTTAAAAATTGAGTAGACTAATATGACAAATCTTACAATACAATCAAAAGTGATTTTTCCAATTAAGTAAATTTTAAACAAATGGTCCTACCAGGGTCGATGCATACTACCTTTCAACCTCCCGATCGGTGTGTGGAGGTAAACCTGATTGGAGGACCCAAGGAGGGTTTTGTGATCCTCGCTAATTTAACAGGCTTTTTCTACCTACGTTTACATGTTACAAATTAAACTACGTAAAACTGACTATAAAAGGATGAAACATTTTTTGCGGATTTTGAAGTCATTATATCTTTTTTGTTCCAAATCCTTGAAATATTTTCACAGAATTCTCGAGAAAAATACCATATAAAAAAAAAAAAAAATGTTCTATAATATTGAATGTTAAAATTTAAATTTTAAACAAGAAAAATTTTAAGTTGCTGTAAAACATTGCCGCAAAACATTGATTTATTTAAGATCGAATGACCTAATACGTCATGTCTCTAATCAAATAATGTCATAAGTATTTTAGTAGGATTGTTTTGAATATGTGGTATTGCGATACATGTCAGATTGAATGGTGATCGATGAATTCTTGTTGCGATAGAATAAGTTGTAATGAATGAATTGGTTTTAGGATAGTCAACGTCCATCGGCCTCACCCAACTTCCTCTGCAGTCTTGTGTCAAAATTGTAATCATATTACAATAAATAATCATTCAATTTTTCTAGGGGAATTATTTATCAAGATTATATATGATCCATTATTATTCATAATTAGTTTACAATATAATTTGTATTTTATATGAATGTACCTTAAAATTAAAGATGTAATAGAGTGGGGTGGGGGCTGCGCATCATAGACACCAACCCTGGCTCCTACCATATAACAAAAAATAAACAGAATTTCCGATTACGGAATATGCGTATAAAACAGAATGAGTCAAATGGTATCAAAATTTTAGTAAAACAGAAAAATAAGATTTACATTAGTTCTGTTCATGCTATAATCCAACAAATCAAAAATATCTCAAGTCTACTTTAAATCACAGATCGATACGGTAATCTTACTTACCTGGTGTCTTGCAGTGTAAATCAATCTTGTGGTGACTTTTAGGCTACATACTAGATTTGTAAAAATTTAAATCTCGAACAGGATAGTTTTATTAATTTAACTAAATATTAAGCGACACCACAAATGATGTCATTTTTTCATCAGGAACTAAATGGGGGAAAAAGTTAAAGTAAAGCAGTTTTTTTTTTTTTTTTTTTTTATAGTCTGTTCAAGAAATCAACTAATTTTGTTACATTGTTTTTTGTTTTGTTTTTTTTTGTTTTTTTAGAGTATTATTTTTTTTTTTTTTTTTTTAGATCAGTCATAAAAAATACTTTTCGCACAAAACAAACCATAGTACTGGTCAAAATATTAAAACAAAATTTAAAATCATTTATTCTTGGAAAAAATATCTTCACGAAAGATCTGGGACATGTAATCCGAACTTATTCCTAAAGTGCGAAAGTTACAGCTGAGCTTGATTTTAAGGAAATCATGGATGATAATTCTTTGCCGAATACCAGCTTTTGGTGCGTTCTACAATTAAATTACAAGCGAAATCTATCATAACAGCGAGTTTTTCTAATAGTCAAATTACAAAATATATTAATATATGGAGCATTGACAATAAGGATAATTGCAACATTCGTTCAAGAAAGAAGAAAATATGTTCTATGAATTGTCACTTTCGTGTGTGTATATATATATATATATATATATATATATATATATATATATATAAAATACACACACTTCGTTTACGGCAGATTAAATAAACGAAATATGATGGGTAATATGAATTCTAAACGAAAACCTTCATAAATGTCATTTTGTTTGAACATTTGCTAAGCGAGTTAAACGCAGAAATGTTTCTCAAACTCGTGTTTATACAATTTGGCTGGCTCAAGCGGTAGACTCACCGCAGAGCATAGCTTCATCCTACTAGATGCTGCTGCTGTGGTATCAATAACAAGTAGGTTTTACAAGGTGGAGATACCAGCCCCATGTTTAACAAAATATGAATATAAAGTTGTCCCTCACTTAGACGGATTCGAAAAATCTCAGCCTGTCCCGCTATTTAATCAGTAGCTTAGTAGGGCAAGAATATTTGTCTGAAAATAAACTGAATAGTCTCGATCGGAAGTTGATATTGAATCACTGGTCCCACTTACCACGACGAGACGTACACCTACCAATTATAACTTAGCCAGATTAAAAAAAAATTAAGCGTTGTGCATATAAAATTATTTAATATTAGAGAGTTTTAGATTCCCGAGTAAAAACACGTCTTTAAGTGCAGAGATTCACGCAAACTATGAACAGTATTTGAACATGCGGATATCAGAATGATATTATGTTCACAAATTTGTGATAAGGAAATTAATATCGGATTTTTTTTTTTACCTCCAATAAGGGCAAAGACAGAACATTAAAAATGTGTCAAGTCTATATTTCACAGATTAATTATGTACACTGGCAATTATAGGAGATATTTGATACCTTATATAAAGGTGTGTCTGTAAAATGTACCAGCCGCTGAATCACAAACTGATATTTTTATCTTAAGTAGACGTCAACAGTAGTAAAAACAAGAAAACGGGAATTATATCTGATATGTCCAGATAGTAAAGTTTGTTATAAGTTCTCGACTAGTAAAACCCACGAGGAGAATGCTACACAGGAGTAAAACATTGTGGGAGGCGATTTTAAAAGAATGGAAAAGGGAAACTGTTCAATTATCTTATGAGTAATGTGGCTAAATTGATTATAAACAACGTATTCTTTAAAAAGATGAGACTTCCTCAGTGTCAGTCACAACAACGTCCTTCTACAGAAACATGTTCCTATGCATGAATAAATCGACGCGCCAATATTCTAACATGCAATTATGGAGACCTACAAATCTAAGTCTTGTAATACGTGCATTTTCATATTCTCTACACCTTTTATGTCTTTGTCGATAGCCAAATGCCTGGAAAAATGTCGTCTGTATTTGACTAAGAGAAACATAAACGATGCATTCAGATATGTGGCCTATAAGATCAAAATAAACAAAAAAGGTGTTCATCCACGCCTTCACCTAATGTAATTATGAATCAGGTTTCATGAAGTGGCAAAGAAAAAATAATGGCAAACATGGATTTTTTTTTTACTGAAACCTCGGCTCAAGTATTGAGTTTCTCAAACTATCGGAAATTGAAATGACTGATCTACAATTTGTTTTGTATTCTCCTGTGGTTTGTTCGCTTCGCACGAAAGCAGGTCTTATGACCTAATACCATTAACCTAGATTTGCACAGAAAAAACACAAAGTTGCGTATATTTGAGATGTGTGCCAGATCTCATTGTTTTAAAAAATTATGGATGACCAAATATAATTTGAATTTAGTTAGGAGGGTAAAGGGTTCATAAGAATTATACAGGTCTTTAAATTTTACAGTTTTTAGTAAGAACCGATGAATTGTCAACATAATGATCAAGGAAAGTATGTACATGATGAACAAAGGCAAACGAAATTAGTGATTTCAGAGTTGTTCTTTGACGCTTTACAACTAAGACTACCAACGAAAAAACATGAAAAGGAAACGCTAAAGTCAAAGACAAAAGACTAATTTTTGTCGACTGAAACTCAAAATAATGATTTTTATCCGAGACCTTGAATGCGGCTTGATTTGTGATAGAGAGATAGAGATATGATAAAAAACTATACCATCTATCTCAGCATATGTCCTATCAGATGTTTATGTGGAAATGGGCGCCATGTTCGAATTCCAAGTGACTAACACATTTTGCTCGAAAGAAAATGAAAAATTTAATGCCTGTCTCATCAACTGAGCGTTGTGTTATTTCATTATAATTCAAATAGTCACGGATACCATAAAATATTTTTTTCATCGTGATCATAATATAGTCAAACGAAGAGATTTATTCGTAGTCTGTACTTCGTTTTACTACACGGGGGGGTGCGATACATTACTGTAAATTATCCTATCTCCTTGTGTTGAGAACGAAATCAGAGATTAAGAAAAAAAAAAAAAAAAGAAAAGAAAAAAGGTTAGCAAAAGCATTTAATCAAAACTGTATTTGTTAGGAGGAACTAAAATTGCCGTTGATTGTAAGACATTCCTGAAAAGTACCGTATACACTCGTATATAAGCCGACTAGAGAGTATATGGCATATTAAAATGGAAATTATTGAATGTATATTCGGAGTGAATATCAAAATATAATAGTTGTTAGTGGTAGGACATTTTTTATATAGTCAATATTTTTTTGCAAAAGAGAAGCATTAATTCCCAATTTATACATGTATAAAGAAGGATAAAAACAGTCAAATTATTCAGTTATTCTTACAATATGCCGTGTCTTTAATCTCGGCTCTTTTTTAAATAGTGACCAAAATTTGCATCTGTAGTGTAAACTACAATATACATTCTCAATAGCAATACAAAGAGATGAAATTAAGTTTACTAGAAGAGACTACAACGAGAAACGGAACTTATATATCGGAGATAAACAATATCTGAAAAGAATTCTGTGTAATCAGCTAAAACAACTGCATTAAAAATACATAAATTAAAACTAAATAGTTGAAATGCATTATAGTATACAAAAATACAGGCTGGTCTGAAAGTCATGTCACCCCTTATCAAAAAGTAATAACAACAGGAGAACAATTAACACAGTAATGGAAAGCACATGTACTGGGTTCAATTTATTCACTTTCACTGACGCCATCACACATCGAGAAGGCCTTTATGAACAACATGATTTTCGTGGCAAAAAATGATGGGGGCGCCATATCCTGTGTAATATTTTACGAAGCTGTGTTTTGTTGATTGTTGCAAAGGCTCTCCGAACAGCATCCTCCAACGGAGAGGTATTGTTCACGTGAAACTTCTTGGTAATACGCCACATAGCGTTGTTATATTATGTAGGGGGTGACAAGGCTTTCAGACCACCTGTATTTCAAGCGCCAAACTTGCGTATTAAAAACAAAACTTGATTGAAAAGGAGGAATATGATTCTGAAGAAACGACTTACCCTGTCTGCAATGACTGTTCCAACAAATGACTAGATTTTACCTGGAAAAGTTAAAGGAAATTGATTAAAAAAGTGCGTCGTCATAAAAATCCACTTAATATTCATTCATTGTTTTATGAACGTTGAAAATGCTGCTGTGCGCGTAAATAATACTGAATCATTTGTGTTTGATTTTTATAAATGTAAATATCAACTCATTCTCTTAGGAATTTCAGTAATTTTTATTTTGACAATAATCTATTACTGATAATTTCTTTTTAAATTTATACTTCCAGTTTTTAGACCCCAGATTGAGGGTTCACTATTTGTCCATAGCTGGGACCCTAACAGGTGCTACCACACCGGGAGGGTGGACCTGGAAGCAACAGCAATTAAGAGGTGGTTCAATGCACCTCAAAACCTTCTGTCGGATGTATTAGGTTGGTGCAAAAATAATTTCGTTTTATCACATAGTAACATATGTTAGAAAACGAAATTATTTTTGCACCAACCTAATAGTTGTTTGGCATAGCCAGGACTCGCCCGTTTATATTCCATTGGTAGCAAGAAATTCTGTCGGGACAGCTATATCCCAAGAACGGATACTTTGTGAAACAGACTTTAGAGAGAATGCTTCCTCGATAAATACAATCTTAATATCTTCGATCTAGAATTCTATTTTATATAATTCGCCGATCCTCTAGATTGTATGGCTCTTGTGACTTGTATTAGGTGAAGACTAAAAAGTACAATTTTAAACAAGCAACATAGAACGAACTATGATTATTACAAGTTACTATCCAATTTCAAGCTCCATTTTTTATTTTCATTGCCCGATCTTTGTGATGAAGAGTAGCATAATTGCACATACAAGAAAGGTGATTATGCTGAAAAATAAATATTCCTTATACGAAGAGATATCAGACTACATAATATTCAAATGAATATATTTTGGTATAGACCCTTGCCATACAATCTTCTGTGGTAGAGATAGTGAAGATAAATACCAAAACGATTTTTTTTTAAAAATCATTTCATCCCAAGGAAGGCGATAACGCTACTAAGACGCAAGGAGTTACTGAGAGTAAAAAGAACATGGGAAGAAAATTGGAAGGAACCGGAAACCCAATCCTAAACAAAAAAGAAAACCTCTACTCCTTTTCTGAACATCGGGGAGAAGTGTGAACCGAACAATAGGTGAGCCTACCTACTTTTATTCATATCTATTATATTATTACTCTATGCCGCGAACTTTTAGGACATGCCCGTTAATTAGTCTCTACAATTTCCTGTCTTAAGTAATTTTTGAGATTTTAACTTTCCGCTTTGCCCTTGTTCTGCCATGCATCATTCACCCAGTTTCTACTGCCAGGAGAGGTTTGACGTCTTCAGGCCCATTTCTTCCTAACTAGCAGATATTTCAGATCGCTCACTAATTCTTACTTTACTTAAAACTTCCGCCATGCTCGCCTATTCGGTGAGCAACTTCTTTTCCAAATGGAAATTAATAATTCCCCTCGTACTTTCATTCTCTTTATTGTGTTCATTGTTCCTTAGTAGATTGCTCAGTTAATGATTTTATGCTGTGTCGTTAATGATGAGGAAATGTCATTCATTTTTTTTATCTGTTGATAGAATCTTTATTATTATAATTTTATGCGACGTTTCGACCAAGTACCCTCTCGCCATTTTCAGATCCCTTTAATGCCGTTTCATGTTAAGTTATAATTCTTAAGCATTTTACACTAATCCTTATATTTAACAGCCTTTAATTGCACGTTTCACTGTATTTATTATAATATTTTTACGTTGGGGTTTCGAGTTTAGATTTCGGTAGAGTAGGTATGCGTTCACTTCGCTCTTGGTAAAGACACAAAACCAAACGAACTCAGCTATGATTTGTTTGTGTGTTTTGATTTTACGGCATATCAACCTCAATGGGCCATTTAATGCCGAGGAAATTTTATTGTTGGTAATTTAAAAAAAAAAAAAAAAAATCTATTTCTGATAATAATTCTCTTTCAATTATATATACTTTTTCTTTTTTTAAAAAATTTATAGCTAGTAATACATATTTTTCTTCTGTTTTTGAAAAATATATAGCTGGTAATATTTGTGTTTCAAAAATGCATTGTTTTTTGGGGTTTTTTTTTAGATTTTTCTGTAGATCCCATTTTCTTTAATGACCTCAGCTATGAATGAAATAGCAAGCATAGAATACCTAGAATTAATTAGCATCCATTCTAGTAGTAAAACTGCATTGACAAGGGAGCAATATCTACTCTTCACTGAATCATGAGCAAATAATCTTGTTGCTCAGTGTCCCAAAAAGTAACCATTTTTCATACAGTAAGCCAACGTCGAGGAGTAAGGAACCTCTTTATATTGCATAGAATTGAATGTAGACAATTATTACATCTTTCAATACACAGTCTTTTCTTGTTTTAAATTATTCTTTTTACCAGTTCATTGTAGTCTTTATTCTGTCATCCACTGAGACTCACCAATTGGTTATACAGTTTCAAAGTTTAATTTGCTTTTTATAACAGATGCGAGTGTTAAATCCTTTAAGCCCATTGCCTCGTTAATTACAAGCGTATCTTATTTATCAGTTACATTAATGTCTCCATCTTTCGTCAGACCTCTACGGTTCTCACGCTCCGCTCATAGCATTATAGGCTTATCTCTGGTGAAATTATTCAACTTTCACTGCCTTATAGAAGATTAGATATTTCACTGTTTTTCAGTATCCTTTATTTTTTTTCCCGATACGATGATAGACTGTTCAATTTCTGAAAGGCGACTTTCACTCTTATGCGTTTTTGGATTTCTGTGACAGACATTCCATTGTACGTCACTAAATTTCTCACATACTTATTTGTTGACACTTGACTGATGTCTACGATAAGTAACTTGTAATTTCCCATGGTTTATTTACTGACAATCATGAATTTTGTCTTCGTAAAATTAACCTTTAGTTTTCGCTTAGCATGACTATTTTTTAATAGTGTGTCGTCAAAAGTCAAAACCAAGTCTTACCTTGGTTATTTGTCGAAGGATTACGGCCATATCATGTGCACAGATTCCCGTAAGATCACCGAATTTAAGCAACGTCGAAACTGGTCAGTGCCTTGATGGGTGACCGATTGTTACAGGTACTGTAAACTTGAATGTGCGGGTGGTATAGTGGATAATGACAATTTTTAATCGGATAGCTGAATTCAAATTCCAGTTGGGTCCGTTATATTCACTTACGCATAAACATCCCTAAGAATCCACCTCTTCTCCACCTACTATATGTTAATTAGTAGTAGCTGTATCAGTAAATCATTACCTTCGAAGATGTTCTTACAATCTAAAAAAAATTTCTGCATTTAAATAGCCTGCGAAAGTTTGATAAGCCATAAAAAATGTTAATTGTTTGTGCTTCCCTACGTGTCTAGACTAATCACGACCTTTCATACACCAATAAAAAAGGGCCAGTCGAATGAGAGAGGAGAGTGTTTGTAGGTGAAGAATCTTGTGCATGGAGAATTGCGAATACGGATTTTCGACCCCTTTAGATTTACAGCCGAAGCATTTTCTGACGTTGGACTTGGGCTGGTGACTTATGGCCGTTGGAATTACAATTTCCCAATTGCTATTTTCCCTACATAAATAGTTATTTCTGTGTTCCTTATGTATCTGCCATTAAACGGTGTCATCTACGGAGTTCGTGCTGATAAGGTTATATTCGCTGATAATAAACCTTAGTAGGCTGCTTAATCCTCTTAGAATCACATCACTATTCAGGAAAAATAAACCTGGAGAGAAAACCCTTGTGTTTCACACCAGAAATTACGAATTACTTGAGTATTTTTTTTTCCAAATTTCCTAATACACATTCTCCTCTTATGGCATATACATCGTTGGCGTTTTTTTTTCAAGTGCTTATGCAATATGATGTGGTGGTATTATTATACAATCAGACATCCGAACTAGCGTCCTCATCACAGTTTTATTTATCACATCTTCCAGATGAGCTGTTATTATACCAGCATACATCCGGATTGCATTTAAAACCTATAATCTATGAAAATTAGTTAAAAGGCCTTTCTGTATTTGTATTACGGGTCCAGATATTCTCATAATGAAGTATTTATTGTTCATTTATTATCCCGGTGTCTTTAGCCATGCTGCACTACTTTTGATTTTTTTTTTTATCTAATTCAGTTAGATCTATTCGGAATTCTCATGATTATTTAGAAACAATGGAGATCTCAAAATTAACTAAATACGCAATTTGAAATATCTGGGAAGTATTTTTACAAAGGACGGAAAAAATTGTCCAGAAATCCGAAGGTATACAGGAATGGCCAAAATATAAACTTTAAGCAAAGTATTAAAGAATAGGAACTTTTCGTTAGAAACAAAGAAGAGTGTGCTGAAACGTTATTGAATATCTATTCTCCTCTATCGCAACGAATGTTGGAAAATCTCACAGATGAAGAGAATGGAGGCAACAGATATGCTTCTAGAGAATACTGAACATGTGAATCAAGAAGTTGAAAAAAAAAAAAAAAAAAAAAAAAACGAAACCAAGAAGTGTGCTTATAATTCTAATCAGAAAAACAATTAAAATTTCCAGGACAAAAAGGAAAGAGGGTTTGAAATTTTGACACTCCCAGGACATATTGAAGGCAAGAGGAGCAGAAGAAAACAGTAATCTACCTAACGAACTTGTGTAAATGCATAGCCCAACAAGTGTGAGGAATAATAAACAGAAAAATATTACTAAGAGCTACCGAGGCTAGGAAGTTGTTGGGATCCAAGATGTCTACGTCCTGATGCACATAGAATAAGGATCAGTTTCGGAACGCGACTCATCAAGCTATTTGATTGCACTAGCTTCCCTTTGCAACAGATTTATTTGGAAGCACTATTTCGTTTATCACTTTCATAAACTAAATCATTGATTTGTTTTTTATGCCTTATCAACCCATTCGAACTTATTTAAAGTCAGAAAATATTTTTATAGATGGCAAGAATTTTTTTGTTAGGGATAATGATTTAGCGATGAAAGTCGCACTAATTATTCGGTAGGAGGGGGAGAAAGGTTGATTCATAACTTACCGAAGAATATTTACACGTATTTGAATATAATTAACAACGGGAATTGGAACTCGGCTCTCCGATTAACAATTCTGTGTCGTTATCCATTACACCACCTGCACATCCAAACTTGCAACACCTTGTATTCTCAGTCAGTCACCCATCTCGGTAAGGACCAGGCTCAACGTTGCTTAAATTCGATGATCTTACGGGAATCGGTGTTTCTAACTGATGTGACCGTTAGGCCATAAACAGAATCATCAATAAATAAAGTCGTCGAAGGTTGTGAAGCAGCTGCATTACGATGTCATGTGGATCTGATGCTTTCTTCCTTTTCCTAGTGCTGAGCTATTTTTTTACTATTTCACTCGCAAGTAAGGCGCCAATGCCACTAGTACACAGGGGGTTAGAGGGAGTCAAAGTGAAAGAGATGATTGAGAGTAGAGAGGATTGAAGACAGGGAAAAAGAGCAATGGGATTCAAGAAGACGGCAACTAACTTTGCATTTAAACTTTTGAAGATTGTAGTTATCATGCAAGCAAGTAAATGGAAGTGAATTCCACAGGTGGAAGTGCGAGAAAAACAATTCAAATAAAAGTGGCGGTCGCTTTTAGCAATTTCTGCAGTAAACGGGTTGGGGAAAAAAAAGCTTGTTAGTGGATTTGTTTTGGAAATATTTTTAAAAAAGACAGATGTGAAAGTGACTGAAGTCGAGATGCCAAGTCAGGATTGATTATATTGCAGATCCTTTCTTTCGATTTTGTCAAGGATCTTTATATGTAGAGCATAGCAACATTATTCAATTGGCACAAATATCAATATCATTGATCATTCAATATTTGTTTCTCATGTATTGTAACGACGTTATCACGGAAGAGTTCTCCGATGTATTCAAAACAACCTCTATGGTAAAATTTCCCAGTTTTCCCGTACAATTGTTCTGTCGATATTATACGCATATTTCCGAATGACATTTCTTGCCTTATTTAAATTTTGTGAATTTCTATATCTGTTTTGTAGTTTGAGCGATCTATAACTTTTTTAGATTGGTTTCCTTACACTTGTTTCGTTTCCTAATTTAAATCCTATTCTATAACTTCTTGGCATTATCTACTGTCTCCTTAATTATATCGAGAATTTCATATATCGTCCGATTCTTTTCTCTAGTTTTCTTCCTTTGAAATGATTTATTTTCGATATTATTGCTTCCTTATAAGGTAAATCTAATTTTACTTGATGATTTTCTCCAAACCTACATGTATTTGAATAGATGATCAAATATAGATGAAGTATGGATAAGAATCCGACAAAATGTTAGGATAACGAACAAGTAAGAAAGGGATCTCAATCTACCATGTTTCACTTTATTAAATCTTCGTCAGACATGAAGATAGAAATAATAAAGCATGTTAGAAAACAAAGAGATGCAGGTTAATGATATGTTGTGTTTGGTTAGTTATCATTGCTTACATGTGTGTCACGTATAATGAAGTAACACTTAATATTCAAATATGTGTGAGAAACATTCTTGGGCGCTAAAGTGTAAAAGTGAGACGCAGCAGTGTGTTTCGAAAAATTTCTTTTTCGTTTGATTTTTCATTAGAGCCCATCTCATGCGTATTTTGTATATATCTTCATTGATTTTTTTTCATGTATTAGAAAGAAAAGTTACATTCATGAATAATGGATCTGTAGAAAAGGTTGAAGTAATGTAGTTTTCAAAACTAGTGTTAATAGTTGGTAGTATTGCTATAAATATGTTTTCATAATATCTTCTCTATAACGGGTTACGTTCTTTTTAAATAAGGCTGGCATTGGTAAAATTAAAGTTATTTCCCACATCGTTGCGGTGTAAGACAGGAGAGTTTGAATGTACCTCTAATCGCGAATCTCTTGTGTTCCTGGATGCGTCTTTTTAGATCACGTGATATCTCCCCACTGTACATGTTATTGACATTTGATTTGATAAACTCCGGCATTTGAATTATTTTCTGTTTTATTTTTCATCCTGATTATATCTCCCATAATCTTGGAAATGGTGGTAACGATCCTCGTGTCATCTATTTGCGAGTTTAGCTGAAGTGTTGAAGGGTAAGAAATTTTTTTTTTGATTTTATATATTTTGTGAGCTAGTTATTTAATTTTATTTTTGCGTTTATGATAAAATGGTATGGATATTGGGAAAGTTTGAATGCATTTTCAATATAATCCTTTTCACTAATGTATTCAGGTCTACATATCCTAAGGGTTCTAAGGTAAAATCCTATAATTTAATTGTACGGTTGTGGTGCAATTAGAAATCGATAAGGTCATTTTTGTTAGTGATCTTTCGGTAAACTTTAAAATCTAACTTACTATTGTCATGTATTAATAAGCTATGGAGGAAAAGTAAACAGTTATTAGTTTCAAATTCGTGTGTGAACTCGGTGGTTGGTACAACCTTATTGTGTTTAGCTATTATGCTTAAAAGGTTAGTATATTGGGGCTAAAATAAGAGAAGGTTATCAATGTATCTTAGGTAAGTAGAACTGCTACGTATATGTTTAAATGGGGCAGATACTAAGAATTTTAGAAAGAGGCAAGCAAGAACACCGCTGATAGGAGACCCCATGGGTAAACCGAATTTTTGTTTGTAGAATATGTTATTGAAAGAAAAGAAACAGTGGTTAGTGATTAATTTTCATATCTTTATCATTTTGCGGACGGGTAGAGGAAGCTTATCGTAGAATTATTGAGAATTATTATTCGCGATGGATATATTAGTATATTAGTTATAGCGATTTCATCTTTAAACTAGCCATAGACATATTAGTCATTTATGTATTGTATTCTTTGGAGTAAGTCACTTAACTGTAACGGCAGGTTTCTTCATAAATGGAGTTGTCGTGGAATTTGTCGTATTGCAGTTTTAATATTACTTTGAGCCTCTTTAATTTTTCTAGTTTTATCCTTAGTTTGCATCCGACTCTAGATAGAACATTTCCAGTCAGTTAACACTTTGGTATGTTTAAAACCTACATTTCTGAATCGTCTGCTAGTTTTATTCATTGTCTCCTTTTGGGTTTTTCTATGCACGTTAGCGTAAGGATTGCGTTTGTAGTCAGATACCGGTTATAACTTAGCAATATGTTGTGCACCAATGAAACAATTTCTCGCCTTGTTCGGTAGGCGATCCAAGTCTACACTTGTCGATTATTTCACTAAATTATTTCTTTCCTACTTCAGCATTTAGGTTTCCCCAATATTAATTTCTTTTAACTTACGCTGTGACTTCATATTTTCTCGGTTTCTGTAAAATTGTTTTTCCTCTTCGGTGCATTCTGATGTCAGTGAATATACCGCCATCTTGAATAACTTCCCATTCATTTCCAACGGAACTGACAACTGTCAGAACACAAAATTTCAATTATTGTTTTCTTATATATTAGTCAGTTTCCTTTAATTTTCCTCACCAGTTTGCATAATTCTGTAGTCATGGCGGATATAATCCCCTCTATTCGTTTTACATCTTTTTCCATAAATTCTTCCAATGTTGATATTTAGCCTATTTCATAATTATTTTTTTAACTTTCCGCATTGCTTTTATTTTCCATATTCCACTTACGAATTTGTCTTTTTGCAGACGGTCGACGGATAAGATTCAGGCGACTCGTGTCATACATCTTTCACCTAACTAGATTATGAGTCATTTCCAAAGTTTTTTTTTTTTTCTTTTTCTCGAGTGCTTTAGGAGGCGGGGGTGCTCGGTGACTTCGATGATTTTATCGAGAAACCACCTGGAAGGATACAAAAGACAATTATCTGCCTTTAGTCACACGACAGACGCTAGGTGATGTCACTTCTTAAAGGGGCGAAAGTAGTCAAATTCAATCAGTTTACAGCAGCCACACCGTGCGGTTGTTTTTCTTTTAGCTTGTGCTAAAGGCCCTGGCTGAGGCTAAATCTGCCTCCTCCATTAAATACTACAGCTCATAAGCATATATCACAGTTTACCTATGGGAATACCTTTTCTGGATATAGAAAGAAAGGGATTTTTACAAATGTATAAATTATGTGGAGATGGAAGAATTGCTCGTCTGAAAGTGTTACGTTGTGACTGCCCCATCCGAAAATAATTGTCATTATGTGAGCTCGAGATCCATACCTAAAACAAATGTTTTCAAGTATAATCCGTTACGTTCTAGTATCCGATCATTGCAAATATTGGTGCCCGATTGTTAATAAAATAACTGCAACTTGACACTGGCGTTTGTTTTGTACACAAATGAATGCCTTAAAGATGAAGGATGAAAGTTGCATTTCTGCCATATGCGCGAAAAATATTTGAAATAAGTGGGAGTCTGAAGTGCAACAGAAACATTCAAGATTTTATTTGGCTCGTGCTCTAGCTCGTTGAATGGTCAAATGTGGTTTCACAGATTCCGTCAGGATAATTTTAACCTAAACGATCAACCATTCTCCGGGGAGACCTTCCGACGTCAATGAAGAAACCATTTGCCATCGTGGGGAATAAATCGAACATTTCGACGGAAGAGATTGCTAAGAGTATTAAAATCGATATCTCCACTGTCTTTAATCATTTAAAAAAAAAATAACTTACCATACCAACATCGAATGCCATATTATATCACAATAACCAACTAATATTGACGGCGATATAAATATTAAAAATATATTCTAGTTAGTTTTGTGTGTGTGATTTTTCGTATTTGTTGTTGTGTATAGATGTGTGTGTGCCTGTGTGAATGCTTTGGAGGAATGAATGTTTTTCTTATTTTTCATAGTCCCGCATTGATTTCGTTCAGTTAACTGATGTTTCTTCCACATTTAGGGATTGTTGTTTTGTTTTTTATTACTAACCCTATTTTGTTTTGTTTTATGTGAATAAGTTTAAGCCATATTGTAAATAATCATTGGGCGTTTTTTTAAATTGTTGTTTCCCCGCCCCCCACAGACTTTTAAATGTAGATATGGGGACTAGTTAGGATTTCATAGAGAACTTGATGTATTATTGTGAACGCAGTAAGAAAGGTAGGAGTGAATGTGTTGTTTTGGTGATAGGATTATTGTTGGTATGTTTGGGTCCGTGTCTGTGACTACCTAAGTTTAGATTTAAGACAGAAGAAGACCGTCCTTACCCAACCCCCTTTTAGGCCTTGTGCCACATTTTGTACGAAGTTGCAAATAAATATTATATATTCTAGTTCCATAGTTTATTTCCCTTCCTCCTCAATTAAATACGTTAAAATGTTCTCTTCTCGATAATACCTTTCACGTTCGTGAGCATCACAAGGTGTTCAAACATTAACAAACCGTTTTTGATGAAAATTTTACGCTGTTTATCTTGCGATAACACCTACCAGAACATTTAAGGCTAACCTGTCACGAATTTCGATATGCAAAAAGATGTTAATAGTTATTTGTTGAACAAAGTTTGGCAAGCAGCCACCATTCTTAGAGCAGCCACTAAGAAAGAAACCTACCAGGAATGATTCGCTCTTCGAGAAATACTCGACAGAATTCCAAGAACTGTGTACTCTATCCAAGCACTTGATACAAGTAATAAACTTTACTCGCTACTCAAAGGATGATCGATTTGTTAAAGATTTTGATGTTTTCGTTGTACCAGTAAGCCACCATTCATGCCTGGCCCAAAGTCTTGCACAGCCAGCTGCATTAAGAATCAATCGATTAAACTCTTTCCGGGACACCAAGTTGACTGATCTCTTTTGTGATGTCAATGATCAGCTTCAAACGAACAGTGAGCCTGGAAGGAAATGACATAGCATTAGCCGTTTGGAATTAAATTTTGCTTTGAGAGAAGATTATATCACAGACTGCTGTTGACTGCCACCTTCAACTCATTGGAAGTGAACTTTATTCTAGTGCACAGAGAGAAACGTTCATTTTTCTTTCTGACAGTTCCATCTTAGACTGGAACACAACTTTCTCTTCGCACTAAACAAATAACGACTAAAACATATCATTTAATATTTTCTACTAGTATTTTAAATTTCATTAAAAGTATTGGATGATATTTTAAGAAAATTATAACGCTCGGAAAGGCACACAGACAACCCTACCATCAAAGAGGGTTACGCGGCAATTAAGAACAAGCATTGTTTATTCCTCAGTTTCAAGTAGTTTAAATGTAAACAATCTGAAACAACGAAAAGTTAGAGAAAATCACTGTATTAAAAAAGAATGCATCAGGTCTGTAGTTTCTGTAGCAAAAAAAAAAACAAAAAAAAACGTAGTTTGATTTTATTCTCTAACAGATTCGATAACAATCATACAATTTGCAATAATATATTTACGAGTACCCCCAGCCAAATAAATTCATTTTTCTACGATCTCCTTGTCAACGCTCTTCACTCGATGGTTATACATTAATCATATGGATCGAACATTATACTTTGAAAACTCTGCTGATATCTGTTTCCGGTTATCGACATAATTATCCACTAAAAATAATAATGGTCTTCAAATTCATGCATGGACACTTTAATTAATCGTTGCTTGGCTCTTTCACGAGCTCTAAGATCTTCCTTGGCTTGCATTTGTTTTGATAACAAATAGCCAAATGCAACATACAAGTATGATGCTTTCTCTGGACAGCTCACCGTAGAATCGTCCTACAGTGCGAAAGAATAATTGCCAAGCCAGTATATCATTTGGCCTTAGATGAACAAAGAAATGCAGATACGAAATTAGATTCAGCTACTGGTTCATTTTAGCCAATGGCGCTTCATATGGTTAACAAGATCTGCTCTGGAGAGATTAGCCAGACTACACACTGAACAGATGCGTCTTGGAGATAATTCTAGTTCGGAAATCTTACGTTGTTATGGCGTCTTTTCTGATATTTCGGTGCCTTGTCAAAGAGACCCGAAAGTTTTCAATTCCCTCATGAATACGACGCCACAACTCTGACTTGTTTAAAACCAGAATTTAGTTCTAATATCTGCATATTATGTTGCATCTAGTCGTTATAGCACTTTTTGCATTAGGTGAATGCTTACCAAAGACCACGTCTCCGAATATTCTTGGAAGTCTGTCATCCTTTTCTGCCATATGCCTAGCCCAACTTGATTGTACGTGTATATATCAACACATTTTTTTTATTATAGATATATATTTCAGAAGCTTTCAAAAGAAAGGTTTTCCTTATTTAATCTTAAAAGGTAATATAGTTTAAATTGATGATGTTTCTTGATGGATCCAATTTTTCCAACCGGTATTATTTTTTTTTTCTTTTTTGAGTTATTAAAAGAAATACTAGCTAAATTAATTAACTGATTTAAGAGAAATTCCCATCTTCATCCACTTTGATATCTAATAAGCAAATGATGCAAAAGAAATCCAATATGTGGAGGTGCGGAAAATATGCCGTCCAATCCACTTCTAAACATTTGACTAGATTGAACATTTTTTTCGAGCTAAGAACTTCCCAATCCACTTTAGCATAAAAAAAAACAGCGAAATGTTCGTAATTGCTATAAAACATGCGTATTATACCAAGTGTACTTTTGAGACACTGTTTACGATACTTGGCGCCAAATTCTCGCACCTATCTGCCATCAATAATGCCAGCACATTGGAACCAGTGTAATCTGCGGATATATATTTTGTGGTAGTGTGGTGCTGTGCATATTAAAAACAACCAAAAACATTAGGTCTAAATATAAAACTAAATATCCGAGGAGAGAAAAAAAAAAAAAAAAAAAAATCAAAGTACAGCTCTCATGTACATCTTGCTCCTAAGCGTAATGTATTCTTGCTACAAAGTGGGGAATGAAATACCGAAGAAAAAAAAAAACTACTCCGAATAGAACAATTTCAGATAACCTTATGACAAGTGGATCTTTGAAACTGTCTATATTGCAGATTATTTGAGCATCTGCGATAAAATTTCAAACAAAAATACTGACAAGTAACCGTTCCCTCTTCAACAGATAATATCTCAAATGATGTGCTATTATTAGATTCTTCAAAAAATGGGGAACAAAAAAAAAAAAAAAAAAAAAAAATGTTCATTTTTATCTGATACAATTATCCGGAGTTGCTGAGTGATAAGATCTTGCAATTGACCGGTTACTTTTGCTTTGCTGTTTTCAATTAATATACATTTCTTAACAAATATTTTTAGTTGAAGAGATTTTTTTCAGACTTCTTTCACATGCATTTTCTTGCGTACATATTCCAAAGTCTGTTCTAGCTTTTGTATTCTTGTAACAAATGAGAACCTCTTTTTTTATAAAGCAGGTTGGCGAGTTCTTCATTCTTGCGATGGTTGGTCGTATTTAAGTTTTAAGTCAATATTTGAGTGATTTTCTGCCTCAGATAATGACATCAGTATCTTGTGATAAACGTCATTTTAAAGAATATTCTCGTCAGTATCAAATCGAATGAAGACAGGAATTTTAGGAAAATATGATTTAATTAAACGTTTGTTTTTAATTATTGGTATTTATTTAAATATATAACTTTTTCTTTGATGTGAATTATATACAATAATTTAAAATCTAAATTACAAGATACAGCAAATAGTAATGATTAATTCAATTGTGCATTTTGTGAAAAAATACTTCGAAATTCAAACCAATATGTAATCACAGTAACACAAATTTAATCCTCTGAGGTAAAATAAAAAATACATTTATATATATCTAGTAAAATAGTCATTCAAAGAATAAATCAAAAAAGTTAATGTAAATAATGGCGAATTCACTTCGCTAACAGCTTAAGGCATTAACTTACTGACCACTCGTTGAACGACAGGGTCCTTGTTTTATTAATTGTACAATAGATTAGATGTCCGATCTATACCATTTGTAGGTACTTTCAGTGATAACATTCACCATCTTCAGACACAGATGTTATTTTTTTCTCACTTTTGAGTAATATCAGGTAAACATTCCAAGACGAAAATAAATGTGATACTTGTCGAAAGATGCTTTATTAAAGTGTACTGTTATTAACAGTAAGAATATTTTTGAACGTGCAGAATTGTGATATTAGATTTTTGAATATTGTAGTAATGTAGTAATTCAAAATTTCTATTATTGTAAGTGTTTTTCCGTTGACATGGCATAGACTATTGGACCAATAATTAGAGTAATGTCTTGTATTTATTTTTTTTTTTTTTTACTGCGGATCAAAGATATTTTCTAATTAATTATGCAACTTAATATCGTAAAGTATTCATTTAAAATAAATTAATAAAGTTAATGTATATATTACACACACATGGTACCCAGTAAGAACGGTAAATTCAGAAATAAATTATTTAGCTATCATGGTTCATGCACAAACTAAATAATCTTCGTTTACCTGAATGTTCAACAATGTTGGGAGCATGATGACCAGCAGGCAGTAGCTTTATTTAAGGTAATGAATATTTAAGAAATGTATTCAAGGTTATTCATGGTTAATTATTCCTGAAATATAAGACAGAGATAATAAATTTGCGCTTTTTAACTAGGCATCCTGTATATATAAGTCTAAAGAAAGATAATATTCTTATTTCCTTTAGAGCTGCTGAAATCTGGACCTGCAACATTTGTTCATGAATAGGTAGTGGGGGAAAAAGGGGGCTAATGAAATTTATAGCTTCACTAAGAAAGAAATTACAAAATCTCCCACAGAATGTAGCGAGGAAGTGCGAGAAGGGACTAAGCATAAACTACAAGAAATCAGAATGCATAGTCATCTGCAAAAGGATGAGACTGAAATGCGATTTCGAGGTCGGGAACACAGTAATCCAGCAGATTCGACAGTTTAAATATCTGGGAAGCGTTCTCACAGAGGACGGTAAATGAGACACTGAAAACCGTTGACGTATCGGCATGGCCAAGAATGCAGTGCAAAAGCTGGGCAGAGTACTGCGAAACAGGAGGATTTTTTGGTAACAAAGAAAAGAATACTGAGCTGTTACCGTTACGACAGCGAATGTTGGACGATTTCCTCAAAGATGAAGAGACACGGGGCGACGGAGATGTCGTTCTACAACAGGATACTAAGGATATCTTGGGCCGAACATGTGAGCAACGATGAGGTCTTAAACCTGGCAGAGGCTTATACTTAGCATCAGGAAGAGGCAGCTGAAGCTCCTGGGACGCATAATGAGGAAGTAGGGCCTGGAGAAACTATACTCACGTATCGAATAGAGGGAAAGTTTGGTTTGATTTGTTTTAAGGTATATCAACCTCAATGGGTCATTTAATGTCGAAAATTTTTATTGCAGGTAATTTTTTTTCAAAAATTTATTGCTGGTAATAATTTTTTTTTACAAAGTATTTTTGGTATTAAAATATATTTTTACACTTTCATAGTGTTTTGACCCCAGTTTGGGGGTTAACTATTTACCCATAGCTGGGGCCCTAACAAGTGCTACCACCCCGGGTCAGGATGGACCAGGGAACACCAGCAATTAAGCGGTGAATAGATGGAAAGATTGACAATGCAAAACGCATGACATACCTAGCGACTTTAAGCAAGTGGATGACAGAACGTGGTCTGGGGGAAGAAGCAAAGAGAAGGAACTTGTTGAGAGCTGCAAGGGATAGAGGGAGGGGAAGAGCCATGATCGCCTATGTCCTGAAAGGATATGACACATAGAAATTAATTGAAGTGACAAGAAAGGAGACTATGTTGGAAAAAAATAAAGATTACTTAAGATTTACATCTTCATCCAACGTAAACTATATAAATGTTTTCAAACGAGGTTTCGTATAATATTCTCGGCCGGAAACACTTTTCTAGAAATAAATTTATTTAAAGATTTGGTCAGATCTTGAAAAGATTCATGGGTAGGCCTAGAACACATCTTCCTTCTCATCTCAGAATATACGACGTACCTTTTTTTTTTATTTTGAGTAGTCTTTATTTAATTTTTAATATTTTCTTACATTTTCTTTTTGTTTGTTTTTACCGAGTTTAAGATTATAGATGTATTTTCCGATATCATTTCTCCAAGTCCGTACAGTCATTGTGGTTATCTTCCGGGAGTGGAGTTTGTTTTCAAGATGATGTTTTTGCTGTTATTTTCATAGAAAAATATTATCGAAAATACATCTATAATCTTGAACAATTACTAAACACTTTAAATAAACGAAGACGATTACATCTTTTTTTAATTCTCAAAAGTAACATTTATATGGCCTTCTTTATATTAAAAAAAATATTACTACCAAGACAAATAAATCAAAAAAGAATGAGAGCACACAGAGAGAGAGAGAGAGAGAGTGCGCCACACGCACACAGAGAGAGAGAGAGTGAGAGTGCGCCACACGCACACAGAGAGAGAGAGAGTGAGAGTGCGCCACACGCACAGAGAGAGAGAGAGAGAGAGAGAGTGCGCCACACGCACACACAGAGAGTGCGCACCACATGCACACACACAGAGCGAGAGCACCACATGCACACACACAGAGCGAGAGCACCACATGCACACACACAGAGCGAGAGCACCACATGCACACACACAGAGCGAGAGCACCACATGCACACACACAGAGCGAGAGCACCACATGCACACACACAGAGCGAGAGCACCACATGCACACACACAGAGCGAGAGCACCACATGCACACACACAGAGCGAGAGCACCACATGCACACACACAGAGCGAGAGCACCACATGCACACACACAGAGCGAGAGCACCACATGCACACACACAGAGCGAGAGCACCACATGCACACACACAGAGCGAGAGCACCACATGCACACACACAGACACAGAGAGCGAGAGCACCACATGCACACACACAGACAGAGAGCGAGAGCACCACACGCACAGAGAGAGAGAGAGCGAGAGCACCACACGCACAGAGAGAGAGAGAGAGAGAGCGAGAGCACCACACGCACAGAGAGAGAGAGAGAGAGAGCGAGAGCACCACACGCACAGAGAGAGAGAGAGAGAGAGCGAGAGCACCACACGCACAGAGAGAGAGAGAGCGAGAGCACCACACGCACAGAGAGAGAGAGAGAGAGATCCGCACACTCATAAACAGAGAAACACTGGCCCACTTATTTAGTTTATTGTAGACATCCCTTTACGAAAGCTTGATAATCATACGATCAGGATTTCTCATTCTGGAAAATGTTCTTCCCAACAGGAATAGATTAACTAGACTTTTATATGGAATAAGGTTGGATTAAAAAAAAAAAAAAAAAAAAAAATTAATTGCGCAATCCACCCCCACAGTCAGAAATTCATTATGAAGTAGATTAATTGCTAAGAAATTTCTTCATCACTTTGCTGCAACTGACAGATGAATCCTGCTTATAGTAACACAGCCACCTCCAGCTGCATGGCAAGTGAAGATTCTCAAGCCAGACACGCAAACTATCACATGTACTCAACACTATTGCTCAAAGAATACACCAAAAGACAACAAAGCATTAAAAGCTGTAGAAAAATTAAACTGACAATACACACTACTACATCGATGACTACTCATGCACACTCCTATCTTAATGTCGTAAAAACTAAGATATTCAAGAATGACATGACACACACACAGATAGAAATATATATACACACACACACAGAGACACGTACACACGCTTAGTGAAATAGACACACACACGTACACACGCTCAGAGTAAGACACACACACACACAGAAAAAAGACAGAGAGAGCGGAAAAAGAAAAAGAAACTGAACAGTTACTATTAGGTTGGTGCAAAAATAATGACGTAATAATGTCGTTACGTCAAAAAAACGACATTATTACGTCATTATTTTTGCACCAACCTAATATTACTGTCGGCAAAAATTTATAAAATTTTATTCCTGAAAAATCTTTCGGGAAAATAAACGTCCACTAACTTTTATCATTCTTTCGCGTTTTTATGGGATTTTCCATCCTCATCTTCTGTTAAAGATTTGGTAGAACGTCTACATGTTGATCACATTATTTTATAGTAACGTGTGCTACCAACTTTAGTTGTTGATGTCGTTCGAAGACTTCAACGATAATGGTAAATTGGTTCAGCCTTGTTTGTGATCCTTTAGCGAAGTTGGATTAACATATATTACACATTACTGTAATATATCAAACAGTACAAACAAACCAAAATAGCGTACGGATTGTAGTAAAAATCAATGCTCAATGCTACTATTTAGTAAAGAAAACAGTAACAGTCAGTCGTAAAAGTGACAGTAAAATTCCAGCATACATTACTTCTGCTGGCAGAACAAGACCCAGGCATTAAAACAAGTATTTTTGAGGAATGCAAAAACTAGTTGAGCAAGTTTTGCTACAAGAACTTCTACAGAAGACAGCTAGGGGCGACGAAAGGAAAAGACTAAACATCATATGCAAGGAGACTATGCGGATCTATTACGCACGAACATACATACATACATACATACCAATTACATTTACAACGCCAAGCATTCATTGGTTAATAAATCACCACTACATTTCTACAGGCAATTTTGCAATCGCTCTATTTTTAAGTAGTCAGTTTTCTGCACTTTTGGGAGAAATGGATCACAGAAGCTTTCTTAAGTCTCGCCAAAGCTAGCTCGCTGATTGGTCGATGCCAACCAATCACATCGTTTGCATGTGAAGAATAATTCTTCCTGCGCAGCGATTTAGAGCCTATATTCGCTATACACAAAAATCTCTCACTCAGCAATATCTTTCAAGTACAATCATTACAAGAGACTCATCAACATTTTTTCAGTGAACCTTAAACCAAATAACTATATCTCACTGAACACTAAAATAACAGTTAAAGAGAGGTTAATTCAACTTTTCTTACGTAAATGCATGTTTTCTTTAACATCGTTGTTTGATATTATACATTGTTAAAATACACATATGTGTAACAATGTCTTTTGGTTATCCTTCTTGTGTGAGCCTTGTTTCTTAATCAAAAGTTAGATTAATGTGGTGAAGTCCGCCACAAGACAAAATGCATGATTGTCAGTAAAAGGAACAGCTCAATATGCAAAATTAAACCTTGGAGATACCAAAATCAAAAAGTACACAATTTGAATATCTGGGAAGTGTTGTAACAGTGAACAGAAATTCCGAAAGCACGTCGGAATAGCGAAAAATACCTTCCAAAGAATAAAAAATGAAACAGAAGAATTTCGTTAGAAACACAGAAAGAGTACTGAACTGTGACGTAATATCAGTGCCATACGACAGTGAATCTTTTCACAGATGAAGAAACTTTAAGCAACAGAAATGTGGATCTATAGAAGCATGCTGAGAACATGAACTGAACGTGCGAGCAAAGATGAAAGTTTAGTGGGAAGTGAAATACAAAGGACACTTATATTTATCAGAATTAGACTTGAAGATTTCTAGAGCACATAAAGAGGGAAAGAGGAAGGAAGACGGCTTGGAAAATTTGATAATCAGGGCAGAGAAAATGGCGCATAACCTACCTAGCGGGCTTATGTAAACGGATGGCAGAACAAGGTTTAGTAGAAATAACAAAATACAACATTTATTTAGAGCTACAAAGGAGGGGAAATTATGGAGAGCCATGATAGGTAACTTCCTGAAGGGAACTGGCATATAGAAGATGATGTGCTTGTAGAAGTTATGTGTCCTGGAGTTTAAGCCACAAAATAATTATAGTCCGTAAACCAAAATCATTTTCAAAATATCGTTATATTCGAAAGTGTTTTTTTCTTATTTACCTCCTCACTGAGGACTGGTCAATTATATAAGCGCTTATGTTTATATTTTAGTGCAAAATCAATTTTTCCCGCGGTTTCGCTGGGAGTCTGCCTGTAGCTTTAAAAGAGGCGACTTTTTCACAAGCCGCCAGTAGAGTCCAGCAAATTTCGCCTGTCAACACAAACCTATGACTTTACTCACATTTCAAACGCATACACAGGATTTTGTAATACATATATATCTATCTCTCTATGACTCAGCCAAGTTCAATCAACCAGGACTGCTGATTTCTCTAACACAACACACTTTCTGATCAATTGTATTCTTGCGTTATTTATTGTAACAGCAGACTTGTTATAACATTAATTCCTGAACATTTCTTTCTCAAGTGAACTTTCTTTCGAACAATCAACCACAAATCAAAAATACAGTTAAAGGGGAGCAACTTCTTTTCCCTAATACAAATTATTGTGTATTTTATTCTTGTATGTTATTTCAACATACACTTGTTGATTCACAATTAGAGTTTTGTTGTTTTCTTGAATCATTAATAATACAAAAAGTATATGCGCAAAGAATACGCATGACAAGTTAAATAACGCCTGAGGATCACTTATCGCGGATAACGTAACAGTAATTTTACAATGAGTTTACTTTTTTTATTGTGAAAAGAAGAGAACACCGTAACGAGAATAATCAAACATTCGGATTTAAATACATTTGATTATTCACAAATTTACCTGGCATGGCCTGAGCGAGTCTGTAGGTAACATCGCTTACACTTGAAATATCTTCACTACTAATTCTGTATCCCAAAAAACTAAATGGCAAGGTCTTTCCTCAATACAACGAGATCACCGACTCTCCTATAACTGCTCAGTTCATTACGGCGTACAGCTAGCTGGCTGCCTATCCACATCTAGGCTAGCAGCTAGTCATATTTCTTTCAGTTATCTCTTTAGTCCATTATTATCAGAAAAATCAAGTAAAGCTAGCCTCCTCTTTACACCCTTATATGGATATTAGAATCAAAGAGGAAGAAGTTAAGCCATTAACATTGACGTCCTTCTGCAAACAAATTAATTTTTTCATCTCTTTAGAAATACTGATACAAGAAAAAAATCATTTAGTCATTTTAACAACACAAGCATATGGTGAGACTTTCACCTCAGAAAAAAAAAATTTCTATGTATAAAAAATATCCAGTTTGGAAGCAACCAAAAGGTAAATGGAGAAAGCAAACAGTAGGACTTCCCTGACAGTTGGTATACGCGCTGCTACTAGTGTTCCTTCTGTGATCTCTTCAGTCGTCCATGATTTCCAGAATGAAAACGAGTAAAAGTAGCCTCCATTTTATACCCTTATATAGGGTATTAGAATCAAAGGGGAGGTAATTAAGTCATTAACAGTCACGTTTTTCTGATTATCATATCTTAATGCTCTCCAGACGACTGTTCGATAATGAAAACTATTAGCGTAAATTTGCTTGTGTGCTCAGGGAGTGCTGTTGTTCGAAAGTGGAAAAAATATACTGCTGAAAATATTCAAAAATAGTGGTCGTTTGCATAAATTAAACGAAGCTACTGACTGATATATAGCCCGAAATTTAAAGAAAATCATTTTTGACGCTAAGAAATTCAGAATGATCTGAAAAAAAAAAAATAAATAAATAAATGAAAATAAACCGGGAGTGAAGTAAATAAAGATAAATTTAAGAGTTCACTGAATCGTACAGGCCTGTATTCTAGATCAAAAAAAAAAAAAAAAAAAAAAAAATTAACTTGAACCAGATGAATTCTGAAAGTTATTAGGTCAGATGAAACGAAAATTTAACTTTCCAGGAGAAACATATGCCCCCAAGTATGGAAGGAAAAAAAAGGAGTGTACAGCGGAGGTTGCGTCCTTTATGAATATTTTTAAAAAGAAATAAGTAATAGTAAAAATAAAAATAATAGTAAAAATAAAAATAATAGTAAAAATAAAAATAATAGTAAAAATAAAAATAATAGTAAAAATAAAAATAATAGTAAAAATAAAAATAATAGTAAAAATAAAAATAATAGTAAAAATAAAAATAATAGTAAAAATAAAAATAATAGTAAAAATAAAAATAATTATAATAATTATAATTATTTTATTTACAAAATAGAAAAGATTAAAACTCCATCGCTAACATTCTGGATGAAAGAGAAATAAAAAAAAATTAGAAATTTTAAGCCCAACAAAAAGAATAACATCGGTAATTTCGAAAAGGAAAAACGATGTTTTATCATTCCGATTGAAAGTAGGAAAGTGAAACAAGAAAATATACATGGCCACAGTTGCCCAAATGTCTTTCTGAATTCATTTAAAATAGCTCATTAATCACTTAAGAAACTAGCTGCAAATGGTGAATTATTGAATTTCTAATAATGAAAATACACCAATCATGTCTTCCTATTAATTTTTAAGAAATATTAGGAATAATCTTAGTTGTTTTTTTAACAATTGTATTATTCAAAAAACTAAAGTACAATTGGGTTCTCTTCAGTTATAATTTCATTGTTATTTGCAATAACATGTTTCCACTTATTATGAAGCACTTCAACAGCTTTTGAGCAAAATCCCACAGGTTTTGAAGCCAAATATTTCGACAAATGGTAAGCTTGCATTGTCAGAGAACAACAATTTTTATTTCATTCAGTGTAGACGCCGTTTGTGTGCTAAGCTAGTGGACTCCAAGTGCAGTCAAGAATCTATTTTTATACAAAACAGTAGATCTAATTCTGAACAAATTATCTTCTTAGGAAATATCAACTGAAATGAATAACATTCAAAAATATACAGCGAGACGATTCTGGGTGAATCAGAAGTCCAACTAGTATTCATTATTGGTGGCCATAATCTTAACACACGATACGCAGATGGTACACTCTTTGATAGCAGAAACAGTAAGGAAACTACAACTTCTATAGGAGGTATTAAAAGGGAAGGTAGAAAAACAAAAGACTAGACATCAATTGAAAAAAAGTCAGCATATGCATGGTTCACAGAAAAAAAAAAGTCAAACAAGCAAATTTAACCTGGAGATACCAAAATCAAGCCAATACAAAAATTTAAATATCTGGGAAGCTTTTTAACAGATTTCGGAAAGTTGAACGCCGAAGTTGCATTGAGAAAATTTTTGGAAGGTATCTTTCGCTAAGTATTAAGTAACAGGAAAATGAGGTGTAATACAAGACCTTATATATGGGAATCTCCTTACAGATTAAGAGACTTGAAGTAAGAAAAATATACTTCTACAGAAGAACGCTGAGAATAACAGACCGAACATGTGAGCAACGAAGAAGTTTTAGAGAAAAATAGAAACAAAGAGAACTTTTACTTAAAATCTGAAAAATTTGAAATTTCTAGGACACATAACGAGTAAAAAGGGTTTGAATAATTTGACACTCGGAGATCATTCAAAAGAAGAGAAATAGAGAAAAACAGCACGTAACCCACCTAACGAGTCTCTGTTAATAGCTGATAGAAAAGGGTTTAGGAGTGATAACAAAAAGTCAAAATTTACTAAGAGCTAAAAATGATGGGAATTTCTGTAGAGCCATTATCGTAAACGTTTTGAAGAGACAACATATGAAAGTTGAATCCTTTGGAATTTGGGAAAGCTCATTAATTTCCCTGATTTTTTTTTTTTTTTGTTCTCTAAGTAAAAATAGGTTTGCAAATGCAAGCACGCAGCCTTGTAAGTTTCGAACTTCACGTGATGACTTAATGTGTTCGGGCTGTTGCCTTCATGTTTATTGCCACGACGTTTCGGTCGTTGTACGCTTCGGCCTTCTTCAACTAATATACTTTGGAATTTCGAACAGAAATACAGCGTAGATTGTTCTAATTACACATGTCATGTCTTTAGATATCCGTTTTAGTTAATTCCCATTAGTAAATCAACGATTTTCCCCCTCTCTACTGTAGCCAGGTATTGAACTTACAACTCACTTTTTGGATCACTTAACCAACGATTTTATTCACTTCCGGACATCAATGAGTGACCCTTTGGGACTTATAAACCTAATGTCTCAGAAACAATTTTACCAGAGCTCATATTACAATTTTTTGTTATTGCTGTTTTTCTGTAGCTCTTTGTATTACGTATTCTCACATTGTATTTACGTCTATGCTTGGCCGGCCTAGATTTTTGTAGATCAGCATATCCACAGAGTCCTTAAGTTTTTCTATTATCCAGTGATGTTCTGTATTATTTCAACATTTTACAGAGAGGCGACTAAACAGATACATGTTACATCCTGTCTTGTAGTGGTTTGAGTCAACAAGTAGCAGCGAACATATACAAAAAAAAAAAAAAAAAAAAAAAAAAAAATATACCATCACCACCAACGTTGACGGCGTACATATTCACAAAGAATAGGCGCAACACAACTCCGGAGAGTATGAATCTCAATTGTAAATAGATTGGCAAAAAAAAAAAAAAAAAAAAAAAAAAAATCACTGGGATGTAACGCACCTTATCTAATCACGCAATGAACCAATAATTATAACTCACGATAATTTGATGAATGGTAAAACATTTGTTCGCCTCGTTATTAAGTAACGCCCTTTGCCCTACTCCAATATGATCCCAATGGAATCACCCTCCGACATTTCAGATTTTATTCCAGACGGAGTTAAGATTAGTGAATGCTGAATTCTTTCTACCAATTTTCCAATGGATAAAAAGAAAAGGATATATCGAATCTCAGGTTGGCAATCGTTTTAGAGCAGCCTTCATTCTCGGATACATAATCTTTCTTCCATCCCTTCCGTATTTTTTTACGTCACAGTCAGGAGTCCAGTAAACCCCGAGAGTCGTCATGGCGCCACATGTACTGCGGCCAGAGAAGCAATGTGCGTCTTGAGCAAGCTAACCTGACTGAACCTATTCCTCTTCAGGCTGACTTGGAGTTGAGTTTTATTTCCCAGCTGAGATTAGCTGCCACATAAGACAAACACGTCGTCCCTGTTACATAGGAAATTATCTTGAAGTAAACGAAATAGACTGCCAGAATTTAAACGAGTCACAGAAATTCTTTCTGTGGCAATCACATTTACGGTATACATCCATTTTATACGTTGGAAAATACAAAAATCATGAGGAAAAGTTGAGCGGTTGCATAGAACTTATATAGTAATAATAACTATAATAATGCACTAAAGTATGCATTAAGATTCAATTGCCTGAAACCTTAGAATCTTTTAGAATATTCAGAATGGAGAACTGCCTAAAATTGCAAGCAAGCTGAATCGCTCCCGGGAAACGAATCCTCAGTAGAATCACACACAAGAAGTGGAAGTTTTCCAGATAATTTCTTCCTATACTTCTCTCTTTATAGCCTCAAATACAAATTTTCAAGTATACTCTAGGCTGCAGGAGTTTCAAAATTCTTACGATATAGGAACGAGGGTACTTATTCTCTGTAACACAGATGTGCGGCAGTACGAATACAGGCCCCTTTTTAAAAATTATTCCGCTCTAGTCACCGGTATTTGGCCTTATTTGAGGTGTGTCAGACTAATCGCATATCACTGCAAAATCTTAATATGAAATTCAAATATATGGCGTTTGGAAAGTCATTGTCTATTTATATTTTTTATTAACAGACATGTTTCAACATAGAATACAGGAGACGAATAGGAATGAAAATTACGAACAATGCTGTTAAAACCATATTCAAGTGAAATCGGAAATATAAAAATTAAAAAAGTGCACAGTAATCTTTCAGAATATGCTTTATATCTCGAGAAAGTATGAAAGATTATTTTAAGGTCTATAGATCTTTCAGTCAACCATTCATAAAAGCTTATTAAGTTGCCAATTTTCTGTCTAGTTTACCTTTGATGTGTCATGTGACAGATTACCCAAGCTCTTCTATGTGAAAAAAGAAAATCAGCTGTCACTGATACAAGTTTTTTTTTTCCTTTTTTTGCTTAACCCATTGACTGCCCAATTTTTTTAATGCTCATTTTTTACCCAGACAGGTGTCTTAGGGGTTTATTCCTTATGTTTAATTTCAGTAGTTACCATTGTCGTTTTTATAGAAACTAGAAAATCAAATATCTATGTGTATAAAACATCAAAAAATAATATTGATTAGAAATAAAAAAAAAAAAATAAATACTTTTCAAAATAGTCATTTTTCTACTCGTGAAATGTAAAATTACGACAGAAAGTGTCTTCTTACGGCTAATAAAAATATTAAAGGCTTAGTGTTGTAAAATATACCTCTGCAAATGCAATTTATGTAAGCAATTCAATGTAAATACAAGGAATAACATGTAGCGAGTTTAATTTTTAAAAATCCCCAAATGTGGCTCATGGAAGGTATTGGGTTAAGAATTCTTCATTGTTTACGCGCTCCATCCGTGATATTCTCAGCATCCATTTCTTCTGCATCAAGTCGCCACTTCATCGTAGAGTCGATTGTCCAGTATTCAATTGCTATACAGAAGGATTAATATAGTATATTCTTTGTTTCTAACGAATTTTTTTACTACACAGCATAGATTTTAAGGTTCCAATGTGCGTTCGGACTTTTCGCATTTTCTATCCTCTGTTGAAACAATTCCCAGATAGTTAAACTTATGTACTTGTTTGATGATGACATTTCCAATTTGTAGTTCACATGTGATGTTTATCTTGTTAATAACGATACATTCTGTACGAGAAGAGAGAATTAAGATTTCTAGATAGAAACAAAATTGAACTCAATCGAAAAGACTTGAAGAATCTGTTGGTGTTAAAAAAAGGCTTTGTCAATTGAGGAATTATATAGTTCCGAAGAATCATAGACTAAAGTAAAATTAAAAATTTCAAATTCTATTTAATGAACTAAAAGTACATGGTGAGATTTCTATGATCACGAAAGCATGCATGAAGATAACATATATAGTAAATAAAGGGCATGATGGACACGATTCAAGATTATGAAGAAAATCGTTTAGACAATAGATATTAGGTTGGTGCAAAAATAATGTCTTTTTCTCACATATGTTACTATGTAAGAAAACGATATTATTTTTGCACCAACCTAATACTGTCTCTTAACACCTCAAGCTATAATCTTACCACGAAACGGAGACCAACAAGTCTGTAGCCCGAAACTAATTGACTGAATCTTTGATCTAACACTTTCACTATATAATTTTTATTTGGTTAAAAAGAGAAGGAATTAAGTGCATTTAAAATATAAAATATTTTTCCACATTATACTATGGAAGCTGTGAAGAGCCATGATTGTTTGGATCAGATTACTATGACGATTACATTATTGTTATCAAAAACTTTAAGCCTGTGTAGCTGGCCTATGTTTTGGAGGAAAACTAATTTAACATTCCTGCTCTTGGCTTTTGCACAAAATAAGTCATATAAAAGTGATTAATTTATCATAAAAATACTCCAGAATATATACACAAAGAAATTATACAGCAAAAAATATTGAAATTTATGCACAAGACAGAAATTTCCATCGTCGTCTTTCATTTTTAATGCTTTATTAATAGTAATACAGACATTCATTATTAATGTTTTAGTATAATTAGTACCTACCGTAAATCGCTTCCTACATGCAACGTAAAGATTTTTAGATAGAATTTCTCGCCTATACTTAAAGTTTACTTCGACACCCAAACATGCGCGTAAGCTACCAGTGACCAAAAAACATTTTCTTAGGATTGGAACCTCAACATGTACGCCACAATTTACGGTAGCTTTTCTAATATTAATAAACTTGAAAATAAAAAAATAATATCCAGATTTTGTAGCTATAAATACTTCATTCTTGGGTTTGAATAGTCATGTAGACTGAGCTCTCTAGCCTTGAATTTCACTAACCAGGAAGACGAAAACTAAATTCAAAACTGCCGTGACGGCAACAGGAAATTGCTTCATTATCTTTACTAAGAACCCACAATTCATAGGTGAAACGGCATTTATAGAGTCACTTTCGTTGACATCTTTAAAGGATATGCAATGAAAATCGTCTTGCGGATAAGATAAATGAACTATTGCAGGGGGTTATTTGGCAAGATCTTGATCTCGAAGTAGATCTTGAAATATATTAGGTTGGTGCAAAAATAATGACGTAATAATGTCGTTTTTTGAGGTTAAAAAACGACATTATTACGTCATTATTTTTGCACCAACCTAATAGAAGCAATTTTTGTGCTTATTAAAGTGCTTGGAATAATTCGGAGATATTTACTGAATAACTGGGAAGAATTGGAGATCAAAGAAAGTAAGGCTGTCCCAAAGATAATCTAACTATTTTTTTTTAAAGAAAATATAGCTATCACCTGATGCAAATGCACTACCAATTTTCCGAAAACCTTGCTTCTGGAACCGTACGGGATAATCATTTTTGCCGAACTCATAGACGTCTGGAAATAACACCCCCAACCAACTAATTACGCTTCTCTCCGATGTCTCCGGAGTAATCGACCGTTATAAATTCATATTAAACTCACGTCACACACAACGCCACTTGTGACAGCTAGTTACTCATATAATTGCGCGCAATTCAAATGCTTGCTCGCAACTTCTGGATTAAAAGATGTATCGGCTTATCATACTTTTAGTGTGGAAATTCAGGTAAGTAGTAAGAGGAAAGAGTGTATATGCAAAACAAGAATGGATTGGACCGAGTGGAAAAGTAATTCTATAATAATTATGCAAATGACTGTTTTACCGATACAAAACATTGGCATATGCCCAAACCAAAAGCTATCCTAGAGAATAGAAAAAGTATATGTCTATATTTCTGAGATGAGGTATTATGTACACCATTTACATTACTCAGAATATTGTCCTCATCTTTGTCGCCATATTTATTACATTTCGGCCGTTGTACTCTCCGGCCTTCTTCAAGTAGTTGGAATGTCGAACTGAACCCTTTATTTCGCTCACTGGGGTAGACCGTTCTAGTTCTACGTGCCATGTTTAATGGATATCAGTGTTCGGTTATCGCCTGTTAATTCTCCTCACCAAGTTCTCCACTGCCTTAGCCGGGTATTGAACTCACAATCTTTGGGTCTTGTCACTGGATCTAACCAACGCCTTTATCCACTGTGCCATGTCTCCCTGTGGACAGTTGGCACAGTAGAACAGTCTACCCCAGTGAGCGTAAAAAAAAAAAAAAAAAAAAAAAAAAAAGATTCAGTTCGACGAAGACGGCCGGAGCGTACAACGACCGAAACGTAATAGATATGGCGACAAAGATCAGGACAATAGTCCGAATAATGTAAAAAGTATAGTTTGTCATTAAATTAAGAATCGGTCAATCCAGATCTTGTGATTTATCATCGTAAAGAAATCAAAGTTAGATACTTTCATTGAGTGAAGCTGATCTTTAGTGTGTATACCCGTGCATAAGTCAACTTCATGTAGAGTAAGACTCAGAAATTCTTTGCCTGAATTCTAAACCCTCCAGGAAAAATGACCTGTGTATATTGCAAGTGGTCACTGAAAAAAAAACAAAAAAAAAAAACGTATGTTTTACCCGTGTATCGTCTGCCCTCTATTTCTGCGTCAAAAACTGATCATAAAACTCACAATACTCAAGTATTTAGGGTATATTATTCCAGACCTAGCCGATAAAAGATTGAGACCATCATAAATAAAAGGCTTTGGAAAGCGAATGGAAAAAGAAAAAAGATTAAGCTTTGGGGCAAATAAATATAAGCGAACGAATACATGCCATATGTCTAGCGAAACATCGGGAAATGTCTACCAAAGAGTTAATTCAAGATTGAATTGAAAGCATCAAAACGAATGCCTTAAAATCAGCTGGAACACTGAAAGAAATAATGGAGGATTTAGGAATTTTACATGCGCTTGATCCTCCGTGAAATATCTTCCAAATATTTAATAAGTAGATAAAAATAATTCTTTGGTAAAGTAAATGAATGAAATTAAATAAGAGTCAGAATAAAACACCAAACTATAAAACATTATACAGAGCTTAACTGCAAATTTATCAAAATGGTGTAACAGCAAACTTGTCCGATTGTTAGAATAAGCCTTGAACCGTTCAATCTTAGAAATGATTAAAGATATCTTACTGGAATTCCCCAAGGTTTTTATAACATTATTGGACTCTACTTTGAACAATAAGTATATATTTAACTCTAAGTTTAAATGATAATCCCTCTTGCTGCTGTGGCTTCCCGATCAAGTTTTCATCTCTGCAGTTCCCATTTAGGAATGTGGGTACCATTACTGAAAGCATGAATTATTTTTTCCTCTCACATTGCTCAGTTAAAATAGTGGGGATGACACAAAACGGTTTTAACCTGTTCACTTTCTAGCTAAATAACTCAAAAGGGTTTTTCAGTAATTAATATTAGGTTGGTGCAAAAATAATGTCGTTTTCTCACAGTAACATACGTCAGAATTTTTGCACCAACCTAATACAAATGGCGTCACGATGGCCAGACGTCTGAAAACCTGGAAAAAAAAAAGAGTAACTCAATTGTTTGTTTGTTTCCCCCCCCTTTTGTTTTGTGGGATGCACAATTATGCTGTAACACGATTTCGAAAATGTTGCTTTTACACCCGTTATACTGTTGAGATGATAAATTAAAACAGTAACAGAAAACAGCGAGCAATGAAAAGGGATTTGCTGCACAGAATTTTGTATCCACTAAAAGATGCAACAAAACTATATCGGATTAAAAAAAAAAATTCTTTGGAAACTGTTTTGCATAAGCTTTGAATTCTAAACGGAACTGATACGACTTCAGAAAAAAAATCTGAATTTTCTGAATATGCTTTAAGAAACCTTGTGACGCTCTCTAACCGATTGGTCAAAGCACACCTGGTTTCTCCCGGAAAGAAAAAACAAGTTCGAAAGGAGGGCACATTTTTTTTTTTTTTTTTTTTTTACTAAGTTTCCTCTGGCGTGCAGGCCGGTAGACGAAATAAATACTGTGTAAAATAAACAGAATGTCTCCTCAACTACGGGTATCCAACAGTAATAACGTTTTAAGTGATAACAGAGATATATATACAATATAACAAAAGACTTCGTAGCAGAACGAAGTGGAACGCGAGAAATGAGAAGTCCCCCAAAAATGTGAAAAGAGGAATAAACAGCGAAGAAAATGCCTAACAAAAAAAAAAAAAAATAAAAGAAATAATTCGAGAGATGTGTGGGGCTCTAAAGTAAGAGAAGCACAGACAGGCTAAAACTAAAATCATAAAGGATCAATATTTAGTATTTTGTTTTTAAATCCAGAGTAAAAAAATAAGATCAGATAAAAGTAATTTATTTGAATCAACATGAAAAGTTTGAAATAACATACCCTAATCATGAACTGTGAAAAGCTAACCATCAAATGAGAATTTCAGCCGAGTGGTTGAGTTAAACCAGTGATATATAAACAACTTTGAAAATGAAATGTGCGTTTGTCATGGTGCGAGAAAGAAAGAAGAAATCAATAAAATTGATGGAAAAAGTCACGAAAGGTACATTGAATCCGCTCAAAATGATTTTTTTTTTATTAATCACCATAAGAAAAGAAAGGTGCTAACACTATCGGTTTGCTGATTGTTCAGTTACTACTGCAAAGAAAAAACACGAAGAGATTAGTTTCCGTACAGGCGTCTGCAAATGTTTCAAACCGCAGCAAAAATCCAAGACTCGTCATCGACTTTGACAATTTTGAATTAGGAAAATGTAATTTTGAACTAGTGAATAGTTTAACATCCATTGGGAACTGTGACAGTTTATTGTGATTTGACTGCATCAAACAATGCTAAAAGGCAAATATTAGAATTTCTTAGAGATGAAAGATAGAACTTCTCTTGGTCTATGAGATTTGAACGACTCCCTCAATTCACGCCAGAACAAGGAGAAAAAGTGTCCAGCAGTGAAATTCCTTATTTTTGTAAAACACAAGTAGTGCAGCTATAGTATCAGTTGTGTCTTGGGCGAGATGCCGTGACGGGACAACCCTCTCTAAACCGGTTTGAAATTCAGAGCTTTCTTTCTCCTAGACTGGTTGCTAAGGAAGTACGTAGAGCCCAGTTTGTCCTATTTAGCCCATAGCTGATGGAGGAGAAGAGATGTATTCACAATTTTTCCCCAAATGTATTTGCGCGTAAGTAAATGTAATGAATTCAGCTGAAATTCGAATTTTGCTCTCCGATTTCACATTCGAGCAGTTTACACCACCGTTCATCGATATTTACTATGAACAACAGGAAAATCCGAAACCCCATGCACGATTTTCAATTCGCTTCAAGTGTCGAAAAGAAAAAAAAAAAGAGTTATTTTTATTAGTAGGTATCCTTCATGTTGGTGACTATTCACAATTTAGTCAAGCATTTAACATACTGCAGGGTTTTCGAATGTCAGTCAGCTTCAGAAAAGAAACCTAACTAATTTATACCATTTTCATTCTGAATTGTACTTTGTTCCTACTCTCCATATTTATTTTCATGTTGGACATCACAGGCACTAAATTGACCCCGCGAGACTTACCATGATTTCCAAGTCTCAGACCAGCAGAGACTTCAATTTTTATTATAGGTTTACGTTCTTGGACAACAAATTGTCTTCCTGACCCAACACCCTTTAAGCTGCAGGGCTGAGATCAAAATAAAAGAACGACTACTGATAGCTTATAATCAACGGGAGACAAGGAAGACAACCCCTGTTAAACTGAAAGAGCCCCGACCAAACCGGAATATATGGAAAGACAATATTTACTCAATCTATTAATATATAACGCCAGAGTTTTTGTTTATTTGCTTGAGGCAAGGTCAATAAACGCTACTACTTCGGGTGTAATGCTTTCAACAGACGACTTACAACCATCCGAGAAAAGATTTCAAATTCGACGACGACAAATGCATTGATATAAAAAGATTGTATATTTATTCATATATAGTGCTTTTAATGTGGGGAAAAATATTATTCGTGTGTATTAAAAAGTTCTTATAAAAATAATTAAATAAGGTACTCTTATATACGTAAGAAAATAAATATTTCAATCACTAAATGTCGATGCTTTCATGAATAAAAAATAAAAACTTCTTTGAAGATTTGTCTATATAGACATATGGTCCAATGGATAAAAGTGACTTTACCCAAAGAGTTGCGATTTCAATACCTGGCCACAGCAGAAGTGAACAAAAAACTGAGTTAAGTTACTAAAGGGAATTAATAGGGCCATCAAGAAAAGGCATGGTATGTCGAATTAGAACAATCTACCCGCGTGGAATAAAAGGGTACGGTTCAAAATTTCAGTATAAAGTTTAAAGAGTACAACGACTGAAACATCGCGTATATGACAATGAAGATTATGACAACAGTCCGAATTTACAGTGTAAAAAGTTCTCTGAAGATATTTTTTCCTAAAGAATTTAAGATATTAGATGTAAGGATGAGATCATGTGTATTAACATAATAAACAAATATTAGTTTTTAATGAACTTTTCGAAATCCGTCTGTGGTATATAATCAAAAACTATACCAACAGTGAGATTATCTGATTTCTGAAAAGATCTGATGTCCATCTACAGGAGAACTGAAGATGTTTCCAGTAAACGACTGCATATTGTTAGATACAGTGTTTTTCAACTGCTTTCTTGAGGCCCCTTTTTTGGTGTGAAAAACAAGTCCACATAAGCAAAAACTGAAATTCCATGTAACAGGAAATTCACTTTATTTACAAAAGCAAAATTTAATAGAAAACAAATTCTGACGAATCATTACATTGTCCATGCTGTCTATCAACTTATCAAGCTGAACTTCCAAGCCTTTGTTCAGCATCAGACGTAACTCTTTACAATCTGAAACTAATTACGTTTCTTTGCGAGTACACCATTTGCTTCAAAAAAGAAGAAAACAAACAAAAACCGCCTTAACCAATCAGGTGGTAAGAAAGCCAACCAAGAATGGAACCTTGTTGAAGAACTAGAGACGAGAAATAAAGTAAAGCATTTTTCATTTTCATAACTTTACGCCAGTGGAAAGAAATAGAATTTCAAAGCTCACATTTTCCTTGGGCCAACTCCAATCCAGTTTTAAAAAATTATCAGGCTCGCCAAAGTGCCCTACGTTGAGAAACACTGGTTAGATCGAAATCGTCATTGAAAAAGGGTGACTAAGTCAAATGAAATCAAAGTGAAAAAAATTTCCATTTGATAGATTTTCTATTCGTTCGAATGACTGAGTTAGTTTCAAAAGTTTACTATTTTTTTCTCAAAAATAAAATTTAGAGACAAGGTAAAAAACTTATTTATAGCTTCATGTCCGTCAAACTTTTCTTGCCTCCATATCTTTATGACTGAAATAAAATTAACTTCTTTCTCTTACCTACAGTCAGAATGCTTTTGTCAATTTCCGGGTAACAGAAAAAGTTTCTAAACCGAAATGTATGGCACTTTTAAGTCATTTTTATGACATTCACTATTTTGACTCAATATATTTTCTAATGTATTATATTAAAATGGATAATTGAGATTTAAAATTTTATATCGACGTCAGTGAAGCGGAAAGTAAAAGCTAGATTTAAAATAATTTTGCAAGTCCCTTGGTCATATTTTATGCGTAAATAGTCAATTGCTTTCAATGTTCATTTATTGCAGAGCCACTCACGGTAAAAGGTTAATGTGTGGTTTGGGAGGGGGCTTAAAAAAGGCAATGTGCAGTTCGTTAGGTTATGCAAGAAAGATAACGGTTCACCCATGCTTGAATAGGTCAAGATTGTAGTGATCGAGAAAGCAAACTGTCCGGTGTTTGATTTACAAAGCAGAATTCCTTGGGAAGAAGCTGTTCCATTGAAACTTAATGGAAAAACGAAGGGAATGAAAAGGATTCATCCCCGTGTACGTAGCATGGTGAGTCCTAATTGAAACGGCCAGGGCAGTTGAAATAAAGGAATGGAGCTCGTCAGAACTCTTAACATGGAAATGGTTATATAACAGCGAGCGGCTTGCGGCGTTTCGATAATGGGGAAAAAAGGGTTGTAAGGGGGAAAATAATTCATCCTCTACAAGCCTGCGTATACGGTTTTGAATTATCAAGAACAGTAAATGAAGACAGGGCAACTCCAGTATGACACCAGTACTCCATTTCTGGTTTGATCTGGCTTACGAAGAGATTATATGAACCAACCATTTGTCCAGTATCTTTCCAAAACGTTATTAGATAAAATTTCGTAAATATAGTAGGTGACACTGCTTTAATTTGACGTGAAAGAAAGGGCCCGAACTTAGTAGTGTTCTCTCCTGTAGTGTGTCAGTATGGACAACAATTCAGTTGCTCATAGCAAGATGACGGGAATCATCGAAAATCGAAAGGAGCAGCATAGTGAGGGCCAAAGACTCAGGACATTCTTATTACTTCAAACGCCATTTTTAGTGGATACCCGTATATTAGTAGACGCTCCGTACATTTTGAACTATATTTCGTCTACCGGTCTGAACACTCAAGAAACTTTAAAGCAAAAAAAAAAAAAAAAATGCCCTTTAGAAGGATACGAACCAGCGTCCGCTTTGAAGAAAGAATCACCGTCTGATCCGACGTGCTTTTACCGCTCGGCTACGAAGAGCATCACAGTAAAGCAAAGTTCTATTCTGCCTTTAAAGCACACTAACTCGTTCAGATATTCTAGAGAGGCATATCTGCTCAGTTTCGAATTCAAAACGTAAACAAAACAATCTCTATAGAATTAATAGATTCTATTTTTTAATCCGACATACTTTTATTTTTTCAAGCGTTATTTTCCACGGATACTCGTATTGTAGCGGAAGCTCCGTTTATTTTAAGCAATGTTTATTACGATCACTATCCTGCGCATTTAGAAAAACAATACCCACCTCGAGTCTACTCAGATTCTGTGAGAACATTTAACATCTCTGAAACTATGACTTCAAAGAGGTGTACAGAGAATATCTAATAGAGGGTAATCTCGCCCACCATTGGCAAAATTTTGGCCCTTAATGATCGTGACCAGTGTTAGGCTAGGATTGATGTAGAGATGTATTATTCTAGCAAGATAATGCAGTGTTCTTTTTCGGGCCTAATTTGTCTATTATTCTGGCATGACAAAAACGTTCACTAGAGAGGATTCTAAGCATTTGTGACATGTGGTGGGGAGCTAAAATCGCACGCAAGATCCTGCGTGTAGAAATATAGAGATCTGTGGATTTAGATGACATCAATTAAGATTTCTAAAAAAGATCTTACACCAATTGGGCTATAGATACTACCTGAATTTGCTACATTGCGCCAGACGACTGGGTACCATACACGTTAATAGTCTCCTATTCCACAGGCATGTTATTGTATGAAAAAAAAATTTTTTTTTTTTTATATCATTAATAAAAGTATCCAAAAATCAAAAAGAAAAACTGATACAAAAAGAAAAACGATACAACTAATTACTCCCTTGTTCACCTTGCGTATGAACGAGATATTCCATTTTTTTTTTATTATAAATCGATGGATTTATATATACCAGCGTAATACGTACTTTTTTCGGAGTTATCTCCTCCTTAATTCCCTAATTGTCACTAGGGTTCGTTCTTCCTACATTATAAATACTGCGTGACTTCTCACCTCGTTCTCTTTTTCACCCTGCATTTTAGCAGACATTTAAAAAAAAAAAAAAGGAAGTGATCTCTCGAAAGATAGCGTCTTCCCATTTGTGGGAGGCGCCGGGAACATTAAACACACATATACACGTATGTACTAACATTCACCAAAACAAACCCTTTATGTTCACACACAAACACACACGTATATATATTATATATATCTTGTTTGTTTTCGTTATATCTTCAGTTGGACTTAATTCAAGTTCGCCATTTTCTTGTAGTTTGACCTGCAAGCAAGAATAAACAGCACTTGTTACCAACCTAACACTCAACCCACACAGTCCTCCACACTTTTACTATAGTGGAATATCTTTATTAAATAAGGGATACACACCAATTGTGTTTAATTGTCAATTTATGTATTCTCTTTCTTTTAGCTTAACGATTAAGTTTTGGCTGGAAATTGTTAAACTCTTTCACAAAGTGTAAGATTTAGGTGTAAGGCTTGTTTTGTACAGATTTCCATTTCAATGTTCTATGAAAATTATGAAGCGCCGGCCATAAATCACAACGTCAATTTTGTGAGTTGCGTAACTCAAACTTTTGAAAGATTTATAACATTCGACGTTTCTTGCAGACACAAAATCAGAATCTCTACGCTTTGTTAATAAGTTGCATTATAATAAATAAAAATTACTGCCATCATTTCCGCAGGATAAGTTCACAGGAAACCTCTATTAAGCAATGCAGGGAGTGCATCTTTGAGAGAAGGGTTTCATAAAATATTTTGACAAGAGCTGCTTGACTGTAAGGAGATTAAGAGCTGTTAGGCCATTAAGAGCAGTTTTTACTGTTGACAATATGTTACATGGTTTCCGTTTCTCTCATTAAAAAAATTTCTAAGAGTTTTATTTAAATTAACTTTAACTACTGGCTTGATATTTTTGGAGTAACTGACATATCCAGGTTTAAGAAACATCACATACACAAATATAATGGCATCCTAGCCTTCCTAGGCGTAGAGTGATTATTTACTAATATACCAGTCAAAGACACTATAGACATTGTCCTACAGAACATACAATCACCTCTTGTTCCCCCCTTTTAAAATCAGATCAACTATTGTACGAAAACTTCTTTCCTGCACGACACTAGTATCCTTTTATTAGGTTGGTGCAAAAATGTCGTTTTTGAAGTATTTTTTAACGTCAAAAAACCACAATATTTTTTCACCAACCTAATAAGACCACTATGCCAACATTTATACACAAACTGACGGTGTAGTGATTGTCGCTTGAACCAACAAATTTCTTTATGTTCCATGTGGAAAATAAAGTCTTCAATAAATCTACCAAGCCCCCCACCATATATGCACGCTATATCGACGACATATTAGCAAACGGCTCAGAATAAATCTTTAAAAAAAAATTAAGAAATCTTGAGAATAATTGTCGTACACTTTACTTACGAACTCAGCATTAACAATAAAATCCCTTTCCTTGACGTGTTAGACGATGTCAATAGCAATAATTTTATCACCTCCCTTCACAAAAAAATGTCCACTAGCAGAAGTTCATGTTTACTCAACTCCCAAAAGTGAATATTCTGCCAGATACAAAATGGCTGTTATAAAAAGCATGATTTACCGAGCCAAAATAATCTCCTCGTATATATTATTATATAAGGAACTTAACAGCATTAAACAAACTCTACTGAACAATAAATCTCTAACCACATCATCACGAACATAAAATTATCCTTAAAAAAAAATTTAGAAAAAAAAAAAATGACAGCAGGACCCCTCGGGCAAAAACAAAAATAAATACAACATTAACTTATTCTATCCTAAACAAATGCACCCCAACTATAAGCAAAATGAAAAAGCAATTGAAAACAATTCACTCAATGATCCTAACAAACACCTAATACCTATCTACTACAGAATGTTTAAAACATCTAACTTATTACCAGCAACACAACTTTTGATAAAATAATGTTGTCTATGAATTCTCATGCTTCCTGGTAAATTGTATCTCTAACACTAATTATCAAAACAACATCCAATACTTAAATTGGGCATACATGTACCATACACTAGCAGATTGAACCCTCACCTCTCGAAACTCAGTGCAATACGTGCACTTAATTAGCAAGTCATGAACGTCCAAAGTACAACTATCATCATAATACAAATATTAGTAAATAACACCAAAATAGACTACAGCACCCAATGCAAGGAAATATTCAAAACTCTATAAGCTATTATTAGGTTGGTGCAAAAATAATGACGTAATAATGTCGTTTTTTTGACGTTAAAGAATACGTCAAAAAACGACATTATTACGTCATTATTTTTGCACCAACCTAATATTATATAAAATAAACAGCGACGTTAAGTAAAATATCATTCACCTCAGGAAACTATATTTTGAATTGCATATGATACAATTAATGTGCAAACGTATTTTATAAGCATTATAGTAAAAAATGAAAATAAAATCTTTAAAAAAATAGAACACTTTCGTTCGGCCTCATTCCCAATAGCCATTACACATGATGTCACGCTAGACCATTTCAAACGTCCAGCTTCCCAAATAATGCCAGGATTCAGACAAAGGAATTCCAATAATCACATAGATATGAACTTCAGACAGTTTATCCACAAATTCGATCGCAACACTAAAAACCTTATCCAAAAATTGGAAAAAAAAATACAATAAAAGATTAAACAGACCTTGTCTGTTCTTTTCAATCAAACTTGTTTCGAGACCATTATATATATATATATATATATATATATATATATAGTGGGATGAATAAAATAAACGCCGGTTATACTTCTACATCTGAAAGGTTCAAGATACAGGGATACTTAGCTTTAAATTTTATTTTTTGACATTCGATATATTAAAAATGTTTAATTTGGCCGATCTCCTTCAACTTTATATCTTTTTTTGTTTTTGTTTTTTTCATATCAGATTACGCTTGATTTTCACAAGCAGATTTTTGCTAATGCGTGTGTTGATGGATAGGTAACGATTCACAATGCAAAATTGATGTGCAGAGTTCTGGCAAAATCAGTTTTGTTCACTTCCCGTTATAAATATATTTTCCTCCGACAATGCTCTATATAGCAGGGTAGACTGGATCCTCATGCTTTGCATGGCAGTTAATTTAGGGGAAGGAAAAAAAAAAAAAAAAAACTTTTTTTCCTAAAAATGTATTGCTGGTATACCTATGCTTTCATTGTGTTTTGAACCCTTTTGTGAGTTAACTATTTGCCCATAACTAAGACCCTGACAGGTGCTACCACCGAGGATCAGGGTGGACCTGGAAACACCAGCAATTAAGATGTGGTTTCACGCTCCTCAAAACTTTCTGATCAAAAGCCTTCCTGTTAGATGTAGTTTATCGTACTACCCAGGATGCGGATGCATGATCGGTGAGTAGAGTTAGTTACATTCCCTTAAGCGGAAATACCCTTGGAAATGCCATGTATTCATCTCCCCTTAGCCATAAGTTAAATAGTAGGGCAGACTAATCTCTAAAGCAATGATTGGAAACCAGTCTAGAATGAATTAGAACTGGCAAAGGGCTGTTTGGAAATCTTGTTGCGGACTAAGCGCACCAGTTCTGTATTCGATTTTTCCGGCAAGTGTGGTTGGATCTGCACTAGCTTTCACCATTATAATCAAATCCTATATATGGGTAGGCTGGCTGTTCAATTCTAAGAACTAAGGGATTAATATTATACAGTATGATGCTCTTCGAAATCTTAATCCTTTTTTTCTTAAGGATTCAGGGAGTTAAATAGTTAAAATGGCCGGTTATGATATGCCTAACTTAAAGAGGTGAATTATGAAGCAGACTTTTGCAACTGAATTCTTTCCATGAAAAGGATTCCAAGCGGAACAGAAAGATTGTGAAAATCAAGTAAGTCTCGGAAAGCATCATAATCTTTCATATATATATTACATAAAAATGTACGCGCGCGTGTTTGTGACTGAAGCTTTAAATAAAAGCAATCACAATCTGCGATAGTGAGTGATTTTATTGTCGTTTAATTACAATATCTTCTGCATTCGACCGACGAAACCAACAGGATATTTACCGCTTCATTGAGGGAAGCTTTTTTTGTGTGGTACTCATATCTTGCAACCAATTGAGCATGGGGCATGTGGAATGCAACTGAAGACAGAACACGGATACTAATTTCTAATTACCAAATGAAATTTATGGTGATTCGTTTAGTGATATTACGCAGAAAGCGAGAGAAATTAAACGAAAAAAAGAAGCAGGAAGTAAAATGAAAAGAATAAATCCAAGAAACAAACAAATGTTTTGAAAAATATCTAAGACCTAATGCCAGGTCATAAAATATCAGCAATTTTCATTTCCTCTGCGGAAAGGTAGGGAAGAAATGGGATAAAAAATTTAATTTAAATTCACAATTTATTGAAATGGCATTCATAAAGAAACAATTTCTTCACTCTTGCTGAAGAAATGTCTGCAAATCGTGCCTCATTTGTCTCAGCAAAATTGTCAAAAATCAATTTTATTTTATTCCCCCCTCTTGAAAACGCGAAAATATTGCATCATGTTTCTCAGTAGAATAGTCCTTTTCCGTGTAAAGTTTGGCGTGCTTGATTAACTTCTGTCGATTTATCATTTATTTGTTTGAAAATATCGTTGAAAACAACGTTTCGGATTTATTTGTTTGGCAGATCCAAACTGTCCACTTTTATTTTGTTTCAAAGAGGAGGAAGAGACTTGTGAGTACTGTGAAGAAATAAACAGTAACACAATGCCGCAGTTCATCAATATTTTGAGACGATTCCTTGTGTTGGGAATCCGGAATTGGCTGGTTACATTTAATAAATATCATTATCTTTTTCACAGTGTTAGCAATTAACTTTACCACGCCAGTGTTCCATTGAAAGATAAAAAGGTTTTAATTTAATGAATGTTTCCGATCGGGTGGCGATTCTGACGCTGGAATAGGCGTTCCTTTACGTTTGTTTTATCTTTGCTCAGAATTAACATCAGGACAAACTTTTCGAAATCAATCTGCGTTGACAAAGATTGTTTTCTAGAAGATTCGACATGATCTGCGTTTATTTTTTATAGATTTCTTTATTTTCGTCATGATAGAAACTGTACACTTATTGCACTTTAAATACAAAAAGTGGTACAAGGTTGGTTGTTATTGAATATCCTAAACCTAGATTGAATGGTTCGCAAACCATTTATTCATGACATTTTGCGCATTCACCACGGGAACACATCTTTCATTTACCAAAATATCACATACTCACAGAGAATCTTACTGAAACCCCATGATGTAAAAATGTCTGGATATTTACAAATTATTATTTTTGCAAAAAATACATATATAATTATCTAACATGAGACAATGACGAAAACAAAATGCTCAAACATTATTTGGACTACTATCCTCATCTTTGTCGCCATATTTATTACAACATTTCGGCCGTTGTACGCTCCGGCCTTCTTCAGGTGGTTGGAATGTTGAACTGAACCCTTTATTTCGCTCACTTGGGTAGAATGTTCTAGTTCCCCATGCCATGTTCAAAGGATGTCAGTTATCAGCTAACTCCTGTTAATTCCCCCCTCCAAGTTCTCCACTGTCTAAACTGGGTATTGAACTCACACTCTTTGGGTCCTATCACTGGACCTAACCAACGCCTTTATCCACTGTGCCATGTGTCCTCATCTCAGAAATATAGATAGATACAAAATGTTCAAACTAAAACAAAAATATATTAATAATAAGACCCGTCCACCCCACAGAAAAATAAGAGGCCGCTGTATTCTAACGATAGGCAAAATAAATCAAGCTACGGGCGATGGAAAGACAAAAATTGTGGAGTGGGAAAATGAAAAGCTGACCCAGCGAAAAAAAAAAAAAAAAAAAAAAAAAAAAAAAAAAGAGGGATAAAAATCAAACTGGGGAGATTGGGTATCTTGGCAAGGACCATAATAAAAGAAAACTCCGGGAACAACAATTACTCACATCAGCTAGTTTAGCGAAAGAGTCTAGATTAACCAGGTATGGGGCCCGTCAGGAAACCGTCCCGTCGTAACGAAAGAAGACTAAAAAGAAAATCAAGCTGATCCGTTCACGCGAACCTAGGTCGCCATTTGCCTCTCGTTGAATTTGCCGACAGCAAACGCTTTTTATCAGTTCTGATCTTCATCCTGAGCTGATGCCTAAAGAATCCAACCAGATCATGATGAGAAAAACGTTCGTATCGTAAGATTCCCTCCATCCGCATCGTTCACACCATCCTTGCCAGGGCCAGCAGCGTCAGAAACACCATCACTTTCACCCCAGAACACGAAAGCGACACATTATCGCACGCGTATGCGAAATCGATAGGCATGAGGTTTTCGGGATCGATACGAACCGTCAAGTCGCCAACTTAATGCTAGAACTGTTGCACCTGAGGACAATCGTCATAGTAGCAACCGATTCCAGTTCGAATTTGCTTAGCCAGTCATCCAACAGTAGTGGAGCTCTCAGTGAGGTTCTAAGTCGTTACATTAGCGGATTTGACGACTGCAAGTCAATTTTCTAAACTCCCATATTGCAGTAGTTGCCTTATTAAACTTGGTTTAGATTTTCTGACACAAGTCTATTTGATTATCTGGTGAGAATATGTTTCATAGGCATCGCGACACAGACGATCATTTATGTTCGGTTAATGCGATGTACCATTTTATGAAAAGCTTGTTCATGCCAATAAATTATCTTTGAAAAACTGTCAACATTGATATGTTCTACATTAAATCAGATTAATTATGATTCAAGTCCAGCTTCCTCGGGAGGTGCACTGGTCCGAACTTGTGTCCAATGCGGAGCACCGCCGAAGGACAAGCCAATAGAGCATCCTCCACAGCATCGCTGAACGACCTGTTCGATGTCGACAATCTGATGACCACAAAAATTATGAGAGTTACCTAATAATTGAACCCACCATCCGCTAGGACCTCTAGTAGATTAACATGGAGGTGGAGGATGTTCCGACACTCTACCAAGACCGTGAGAGCAGGAGGGACTAGATGGCGCCCCTGGGGTCAACGCAGAGATTTAGCTGCAGCACCATTGAATAAGATTCAACTTATTTTGTGGATATTTTTACATTTTATTTTAGAAACTCTATTCAGTTTTAGATATGTACTTAAAATATTCTCTCCTGAATGTCTGATGTAAATTAAACAGCTGATATCTCAAGCAGTACCTTTTTTTTTAAAAAACAAACCTATCAAAACTTTAATTCACTAATCATTGTAGATAAGTAACAATGTATTCTGGCAGTAGAAAACAAAATAAACTAGTTTTCCCTTAGTGCTGACTAATTAAACTTAGTATATACACTAGATATAATTTCCTATGGATGCCTGAATTAACTATTTGCGGATAAATCCTTTTTTGGGCACTTACAAAGCAAATATCAAGTGTATTAAAAAAAAAAAAAAAAAAAAAAAAAAAAAAAGAGTTTTGCTCGAAAACAATGTCAGTTACAAAGTTCAAATTTCAAAGAGACAAAATATTTCCAAGTGAAGAGCTTATTTTTTTTTATTCTTCTATTCTACCGGCTCAATGGTTTTTCAGCAAAATATTTTTGGAAAAATCTTAACCTTCATATATTTTTTTCAAAATTTTAATGCAAAGACTTTACTAAATTTAGCCTGGTGTTTTCACTGTCCATTGCAATTTTTGAGCTTAAGTACCTGTTCGACGCAAATTGTAAAATATTAAGGTGGTTTTGCATTTAAGGTAGGTACCTATACGAGATCATTAAAAAACAAAATTTTATCGTCTAAATGTTATTATGAAGAGGAAAGACCAAAGTTTATTTTAATTATTTTTTTAAACTTTTCGTTCAATTTTAGAACATTCTAAATTTTGATTATAAAAAAAAAAAAAAAAAAAAAAGTTTCTCTTTGTATAACCGGAACTAGTAAAATAAAAAGATACAATTTTTAGCACGTTTTTTTTTCTTATGACACATTAATTTGAAAAAATCTTGCAAAAATAAAAATAATTGTCAGATGTTAATGAAACTTTCAGGCACCATTTACAGATGATCAAAATTATTATAAATATTTTTTTTTTATTAAAGTCATGGCAGAATTTCTTTTTTTTTTTTTTATTACGCCCCCAATAACTAATTTTATGAAAACTCTAGAAATTCGATAGAGTACACTTTAGTGATTACAATAGTTAAAAGCACAAGGCTTTGAGGAACACAAATCATTTTTTTTAATTGGACCCCCCTACCTGAAAATCAGCTCTGAATTGTAACATAGAAAACTCAATAAAACCAAGATGTTATTTAATTTCAAATGCTTTTATTTGTTTTTTGTTTTTATGAATGTGCACAATGTTTTCGATGAAAAATGAATTTTTAATACAATTATTTGTTATTTCTTTAATTATAGATTTTTACATTTAAGTTGTTAAAATATTAGAAAATTAGTTAAAATCAGCATCCGCTTTCGTAAGTGTCCCTATGAGAGATCTTTTTTAGCGTTGTAAATTGTATGGTTTTGACTAATCAGAAGACCCGCAGTAATTAAGAAATGTAATTTTGTGTTTATAATCGGGCTCTAATTATAAAGTACGGAAGACCAACCAGAATACAATTAAGTTGCGTTATTTGAGTTAAGCATTGTTCTCCGCTGTTAAGGCCATTAATTTTGCGAAACACGTGTGGAGAAGTTAATTTGATTTTTCAATTTCAACTGAAAAGGGTACCTACAAGTATCAGTATCATCTTATGAAATTTATATGATCTTATTTTTATATTAATCTCAATTATGACATTTTTCCATAAATGAAATATCAAAATTAATATAAAATGAATGGAAATACAAATAACACGGTATAATGTAGTAAATGTACTTAAAACTATACTATTTTATGTACACGTCCTATAAATTAATTAGATATCTTTCTTATGAAATTAAATCCCACTCTTAACAGTCTTATTTTAATTTCTTTATATTTTCCATAAAGCATCGTAAACGTAAAAGTACAAAAAAATGAGATCGCTGAAAGTTTTCCTTAAAAATAATGTAAATAATTTGTTCACTTAAATGCAAATAACTTTACTTCTCTCCTTCCGTAGAAGGAATTATCCTCACGTAATCCGTCAATATGTCATTCATCACCTGTCAAGTGAAGCAAAAGTTTATGACCTGCTTTATCTTATTTTCAAATTACATCTTTTCGGCGCAAAAGCTAAATTAAGCTTGGTTCAAAATATTTTAAATAAACAATTTCCGATTTTCTTAAAATAAGTTTTGAAAAAATAATTGATTTTTAAAAGAATTTCAAACTGAGATTTTAATTTGTTTTATAAAATGAAAAAAAATGTTTGCCATGATCGATTATCTGACAATTTTGCTGACAAAAAAAAAAAAAAAAAAAAAAAAAAAAAAAAAAAAGATTTTTAACGAAAATTTTGGACGTGCTAGGAACGATTAAATGTAAAATATACCCCCAAAATACTTTCATCTTTCCTCTTAATAATAAGAAATATTTAGACGATAAAATTTTGTTTTCGCTAAGTTTGGCGACTTTTTTTATCATGCTATGCTCTTTTTTAGCGATCTCGTGGAGGTACCTAATTTAAGGCAATAAATGTGTTTGTATCCAAAAATTTAAATAACTATCAAATAGGAACATCGTGAATTTTTCGAAAAATAAATAAAATAAGCATAAAAATTATTCGATTTGAAATTTTAGTGTCTACTTGTTCTAAAAAGTATGTGATGAAAAATTTTGTAAGCTTTTACGAGTTTACAAAGTAATACATTGACGGGAAATGTATAATAAAGTTAATATAAATTGAAATACATAATTCGGTACGTGTTGCATCGCTGACCCCAAGATGATCAAATCTTAAATCTTTTCATTTCAAATAAAACTTTAGAAAATATAGTAAAAAAAATAAAAAATAAAAAATAAAATTAACCTGAAATGATCGCACATTATGACTTACTATTTCCCGGTTAACTAGGATTTTTTCTAAAAATCTTAAGTTTTCTCACTGTAGCTTATCGAAATAAAAGCTGATTAGTTCTATTTAAGAGCCATACTCTACATGTAAGCAAAGTGGCAGTTTGATGAAAAACAAAATAACATTCTTTTATCTTTTTCCTTGTCTCCAGTTTTATATCTCAGCCCAGGTTAGGGGTTTTACATACAGAGGAGCAGGGCAATATACTATTCCTATGTCTTATTTAAAACTCGGTCAAATTATGTTTTGGGGCGTACAATACATAACATAAATACATATATGTATTCCTTAAATTACAGGAACTGTGGCATAAGACGGAAGGGGGAAAAGGGAAGGAGTGGACTTCCTTAACTCTCCTTGTCCTAGTTAATCTGACTCGCGACCCATTCATTTATTATAATTAACTCATTCACCACAAGAATTTATCACCTTCAATCCTACATACATCAAAATGCCGCATACTCCCAGGGAACCTACAAAACACCTCATGACATAAAAATTTGAAAGTTCATATAAATAAAAATCTCAGGATTCATACATAAGGTAAATACATCCGTGTTACACAGGTACAACACAGATATACGCATAGAAATTACATAGATGTATACAAAGTCGTACGGAGTGTGTGTAACGAACAGAGAATAGTTTCTTCTACCAAAGAAATTCAAGTGATCGAACAGCTGGATTTGATAGCACTTAAGAGAATGTACGTCCTTTGACAGATTAAGGCGATATACTGAAAGGATAATAAACAAACATCCGATTTTACAATTCTTTTAGTCATTCAACTTTGATAATAACGAAATGTCATAGTAGGTAATTCCTTTTGCGCTTAAAATAAATAAAAACAGTTAAATATAGTGTATGAAAAAAAAAAAAAAAAAAAAAAAATAGAGAACGGTTATTTGGCTTACAGGTTAGAATGTAGTCAAAAGTAACGCCATAAGTATATAGACGATTCACAACTTCTCGGCAAAATAGCGCAGTTTGTCAAGTATTTGGGTAGAAACTAGATTACGGTTATTTGAATAAGATATCATGCAATCTGTAAAGTAAATTAATACTTTTTTTTAAAATCTTAACTATATATATTAAGAATATATACTTTTCACTTCCTACTAAAATCTTGTGTGATTAACATTTGTGATACTAAAAAGATATTTTTTTCTGATTCGCATTAAAACTATAAATGCTTCCTTTAAATACAACCGAGTTGGGGACATGCTAATGACGTAGATGTTCCCAGCTGGAATAAAAAGTATCTTTTTTCTAAAAAAAAAAAAAAAAAAAAAGTCGACAGACTATCATGTGTTTCAATACGTAGGACTAAAGACAAAACCTTTCAAGATCTGTAATTGGAATAAAATACTGATGGCACATACTCTGAATCCATCATAAAAATTCAGGAAATATAATTACTAAATACTATACACTTTAATACATCAGATTAGTTTTAATAAATTTAGTGTCGGGGTAAAAATATTGAACACAGAATTGGTTACGTTTGTCGAACATCACAAATACTACAAAACTAAAAATTTAACCTAAGAGCTAGAATCATGTTTAATATATTTCATTCTTCCAAAAACTGGTAAACATCATACGATAGTAGAAAGTGGACGGTAGATATCATGCGATAGTAGAAAAGTCGACGGTAGATATCATACGATAGTAGAAAAGTCGACGGTAGATATCATACGATAGTAGAAAAGTCGACGGTAGATATCATACGATAGTAGAAAAGTCGACGGTAGATATCATACGATAGTAGAAAGTCGACGGTAGATATCAGTTTATACGGATATGTGCGGAAAATAGCGGTTAGGCCTAGATTTGAACAAGTTAAGATTTTAGTGATCGGGGAAGCATACTCTTCCACAGAGCAGCAGTCCGTGGGATGCTGGTGCCCGAGTGGAACTTACAGCTGACCAATGGAATACGAAGAATTCTATACAATGTGCGTGACATGGCGGATTTTAGTCATGCAGTCAAGAACTGGTGGAACTAAGGAACGTAATTCGACTGAACACTTTCCATGGAAATAGCAACAAAACGGCGTTATTTACATAATTAAATATTACTACAATAATATGCTTAAAAATAGGATACCCAGCGTTTATGGCGCCAGTCATTATTAAAGAATGTATAAACAAAAAGGAACCACTGTAAAACTAATCAAAAGACAATAGGTCATTTGCCGGTGTCAAAAAGCACGGAAGCGAACAGCCGTAAAATTTGCTACAACGAGAATCACTTCCGGCAACTGACAGTAAATTAACTTTTGACTGAGAAAGATAAACACGCCAAACAAAATCAACATATCCTTACTAGGTTCTTAGGAAATCGAATTAAATCAATATACTATGATTTATTAGGAGGCGGACGGTTATGATTCTCCACAACTTCTTATCTGCTTTTATTCTAATTCATGATCACTCTTCTACCAACCGAAGATTAGGCGTGGCTTTTCTCTCAATGTCTTACCATCAATATTTGCAGTGACGATTGCGTTGGTGGTTTCCTCTTTGCGTCTTTCTAGATGTTAACACCTTTCCTCTTTCTAGGCGTCAACAAAAAATGTTCTCTATAAAATCTTTCTTGTTTCCGATCTACCCAATCCTATACTAAACATTTGAGCTGGTGCTTCTATATACTGCTTTTGTTTCTATTTTCTTGAACTCTTTCTCGTTTGTCACATTCTCTTTCCATTGTATTCTAATCATCCTTCTATAAAATTTCCTTTATGTTATCTCTAGTCGCCTATTTATCTGTGGAGAAATTATTAATAAGTGCTCAAAAGTCACAGCCATATAGGAGGATTGATATTGCATTGCAGTTCCGTAGCATTTTTTGGTTTCTGACGAAAAGTTATCGTTTCGTAATATTTACGCGGAAGGTTAAATATCTGGGAAACGTCTTGACAGAGGACGGTAAGTGCGACACTGAGATCCGTAGCTGTATTGGGATGGCTAAGGACACATTAAAAAAATGGGCAGAGTCTTACGAGACAGGAGGATTTCTTTGGTAACAAAGAAAAGAATGCCGAGCTGTTACGTGACATCTGTATTTCTTTAAAGCAGCGAATGTTGGAAGATTTCCTCAAAGATGAAGAAGAGACACAAGGCAACAGAGATGTGGTTCTACAGAAGGATGCTAAGGATATCATGGACGAAGCATGTGAGCAACGATGAGATCTTAGAGAGGATGCAAACGAGGAGGAGGCTTATACTTATCAGGAAGAGGCAACTGAAGTTTCTGGGACATGAGGATAGAGAGCCTGGAGAATCTGATACTCACGGGTCGAATAGAGGGAAAGAGAGACAAGGGAAACAACGCGTGACATACCTGGCAGGCTTAAGCAAGTGAATGACGGAACGTGATCTGAGGGAGGAAGCAGAGTTAAGGAACTTGTTGAGAACTGCAAGGGATAAGGAAAGGTGGAGAGCCATGATCGCCTACGTCCTGAAAGGAAATGGCACGTAAAATGAAGTAAAAGAATACTTCGTTCAGCTTTTGGAAAAAGTGCTTAAAGTTTTTTCGTTTATGCTGTCAAGGTTCTATATGCCAACAAAATGTTCTGTTAAGTCTCCTTATCCTCTAAAAATGTTTTTCGATACACAGGTTAAATACAGTGAGAAATCTTTTAACCTACTATATTTTCGATTATGCCATATGACAACTTTTAACCCCGTGCAAGTATTTTGTTGAGAGTGGAGAGTACTTTCGGATTATGTGAATATATTTTCCATGTAGATCAAGTGTCTTCAGTGACGCTTGAACAAAAACAAGTTCAATTAACCTTATTATTTCATCTAATATTTTTATCACTAAAGTGTAAGCAGACACGAAATTACATTTTGCTTTGCATCTTTTATTATTCAAATAAAAATCTTTATCATTTGTTGATAGTGTTTTGTGTAATTTACTTCACTTACCGGAATGATATTTACTGTGTCGATTCAGATTGAAAGCAGAAGCCTCAGATCTTGTGATGTAATTCCTTGCACACACTTTTTTTTCTTTAGAAAATGTCTGATCGCACTGGCTTGCGAAAACGGAAATAATTTCATAAATACGCAACCTGTTCTGTCCTCAGCCGACTTCTCTTGCCTGAAGTCTTTCTCGTATCCAAGAAGATTGCCCAACATTAACTGCCACATAAGAACACAAGTATCACGTAACAGTTCAGTTCTGTTTCCTTGGTTTCTAACGAGGTTTTTCTGTCTCTTAATACACTGCTTAGCTTTTGGAATGCATCTTTTGCTATTCCAATGTGTCTTCGGATTTCAGTGTTGCACTTTAGATTACCCTAGCGATAAAAAAAAATTCAAACAAGGCCGGGTTATCTGTCTATATTTCTGAAATGAGGTATTATGTACACTATTTACATTATTCGGACTATTGTCCTCATATTTGTCGCTATATTTATTACAACACTTCGGCCGTTGTACGCTCCGGCCTTCTTCAGGTGGTTAGAATGTCGAACTGAACCCTTTATTTCGCTCACTGGGGTAGACTGTTCAAGTTCCACGTTTTTAATGGATGTCAGTTATCAGTTATCTCAGGGGAATTAACAGGAGATAACTGATATCCATAAAAAACATGGCACGTGGAACTAGAACAGTCTACCCCAGTGAACGAAATAAAGGGTTCAATTCGACATTCTAACCACCTGAAGAAGGCCGAAGTGTACAACGGCCGAAATGTTGTAATAAATATAGCGACAAATATGAGGACAATAGTCCAAATAATGTAAATAGTAAAGCCGAGTTAGTTACTCAACTTATAGATCCTAGATATTTTAATGAAATAGTATCGTCATACTATAAACATTAGTTGCAGCAAATTGCTGCACATTTTAGTAGTCCAACTAACGACTAGTTTTGTTTGGTCCCTATAAAGAGAGAAGAGATTGCACAATTATTTTTGTTTCTAAATACACGAAGACGTATTAATTTAAACATATAAATGCCCATCTTAAAAATCCGAAGTAAGATTAACAGCAGTTGTTGAAACAGCCTACAAAAACGTAGAAGCCAAGAAATCAGCTTAAACATTTGAAATAATCAATGTTCATAAAACGTGAACGTGATATACGAAGAGGCTTGTCACGTCATAAAGATAACAGATAAAATAAGAAAAAACTGTAATACTCTGAATAGAATCGCCTTTCTCTTATTTTAATACTTCCCTTCAAGATTTCTAAAATAAAGCTTCACCATTTGTCATTGATATAAGACAAATCGCAGTCACCACGATTTAAGAGGGGCAATCCTTATTAAATAACTTCGAGAAACGGGTAATTATTTTCTTTGTTATGAACAAACTACAAATAAAATATAGAGTTGCCGTACATTGTTGCAAAACGAATTTAACTGACACTCGAGGAAAAGAAATGCTTCGAAAACACTAAACTGGAAAAATGGTTTAACCAAACAGAAATATATTGCGCGCACACACAAGTAATATATATATATATATATATATATATATATATATATACATACACACACAGTGTAACCCGGGTATAAGAGAGATTTTCTCTGGTCCCAAATTAGAGCCATACTTACCTAAACAAAATAGACTAAACCCGGATATAAGAGACTTCTTCTCCGGTCCCGACAACTCTCTTATACCCGGGTTACACTGTATGTATGCATGTATATATATATATATATATATATACACACACACACACACACACACGACTCCGATAGTTTTAAATTAACGATAAAATTATGAAAATTAATAAAAATCTATTATTGCTGGAAATTGTAACAGGTTTTTTTCAAATCTTTTCTCGCTATCCGCACCCCTCTTAATTCATCGAAACACAGTTAAATAGATTACTTAGAATAAGCTAGTCCCATGGCCCCCTAATTAATGTTTATTTTAATTAGTTCAATTATGGCAGAAGCCTTAGATTTACCCGTTTGAATGGGATTAAACGAAGTTTCATAAATATCTTTATTAATAGATTTACAGATCTTGAATTGTTGAGAAAATTTTAACGTGTTCTGTAAAAGTAAGAAAGTTACTAATATCGGCTTCACATCGATAGACGTTCTCATCGAATATAAATTTCCACTAGAAAGCGAATACGTAAGCAAATTTGACGTGTATATGATAATGTCGAATGCTTACGTCGAAACAGACGCAGGTAAGTGCTTCTGTCAACATTGACAACACCGATGGCTACTTTATAGCCAACACATTTTGTGGGCGCAGGCGAGACGCTTCTTTGTGGTATAATGGTTATCTATTCTCAACAACCAATTACTACTGCTGAGCAGCGAGTTCAATCCGCATTGGTTTCCTCTTAATTGAAGCATTGAGCTGCACTCAACATATCTTGCCGTGATGTAATGTCATCAAGCTGAATTTTTAGACATTACCACCGACTTCGATCTTCACTGGGTGTTCATATGACCAAGTCAACTACCGTAATTTATAACAGATTTGAAAAAAGAAAAACAAGCAAGCTGTTAAGAAAAAGTAAGACTGAAATATAGATTTACTTATAAATGAATAAAATTATCTTTACCAACGCACATCTCACATCACAGAAGGGTCTACATATGGTTTAAACATCGAACCATGCAAGAAAACTTTCGGATTGTTCCACAAATGGGTTAAAGTTTCTTTCGGCAGGTCTCATTTGCAAAGTCCATTGGCATCAGAGAGTTATCCTTCTCTTTAATGCAAGAGGTAAGGTACAGCTTCGATAGACGAACCATTGAAATTTAATTTAGCTAATTTGGGCTTGTCTTCGCAAAATAAAACATTTACTAAATTTCGCTTACTGTTCTAGAAGGAAGCAAAGAAGACATCCAGTAAGGATCACACTCACTACTGAGTTGTACCTAACGATCGGAATAACATGATTACATTTACTTTAGATCCCGGTGCCAACGACAAACGTATTACAATTACAGATCTATTTTTTCAGAAAAAAAGATTTGCATCATGTTTTAAAAATTGTCATCTCTTTGCGTAATCACCTCTGTCTGCTCGCATTTCACATAATTCTGATTTTTTTTTCTTACCTTTGGAGAGAGATGCATCTAAAAAAAAAAAAAAAAAAAAAAAAAAAAAAAAAAAAAAAATTGACGAAAGACGTTAGTATCAGCCTTAGAAACGAAGCTGAAATTATTCGAAGCACGATTGTGAAATCTAAAAATATCTGCAAGTCTTCTCATGAAAATTATTTCGTTGACGCAGAAATTTGTGGTTTACCTTTGAGCGACAATATCCGTTTGTCATATACGTTAAATTGTATAAGCAACTACTTTATCTAACCGGCCAACTGAATTACACCTTTTTAATGTAGGTCTGGATTGCACTTACCAAGTCTTACATGGTAATTCATTTCTGTGGCAAGGAAAAGAAAAACCATGTCTTACCACGAAGAAGAATCGGTGTGGTCTTTGTGCTTAACTTTTGAAAAAAAAAATTAGAATCACGTTCAGGTCGACTTTAACAGGCCTTCAGGTAAGGTCATTTTTTGTGCTTTCTTACCAGTCTCGACTAATCACTACCTTCGTTACCTCAATAAAAGAACGCTACTTTGGACCAGAGCTTTGGCAACCCCACCCGAAATTACGTTAGTTTAGGATTGATGATTTTTTTTTGTTTTTGTGTGTGCGTGTTTAGTTAACTTAGCTAGGAGAGGTTTGTTCATTGGTCCCTTTTATTTGTCCCATTTTCTTTAATCCTCCCTCTGCTCCGAGTTAGGTGGTCAGTGATGTCAATTCTCCGATGGATGAGGGGCGTATTTCGTTTCGTGTGTGATTTTCGCATTTATTGCGTTTGAAAGAGTATGTTTTAGATGAATGACTGTTTTATACTATTCAATCCTGCATAGATTTCATCCAGTTAACCGATGTTTCTAGCACAATCAAGGATTGGCAGGGGGTGTATCATTACAAATATTATTTTGTTTGGTTCTTGTAGATAGATTTTTCATATTTGTAAATACACATTGGGGTTTAAATATTTTAAACTGTTTTATTCCCATTACCCCACAGACAATAAGTTGTGCATATGAGAGCTAGTTAGGATATTCATAGACATTGAGGTATTATGGTGGATGTAGTAAGAATGCGTTGTTTTAGTGTTAAAAATATTGCATATTTGAGTCAGTGACTGTAGCTAGCTAAGTTTAAATTTAAGACAGAAGACTGCCATTGTGGCCATGTGCCACATTACGTAATTTGTTACAAATAAATATCGTTGTTCGTGGGTAGATTCTCAAACTGCTAGTTTTATTCATCCCCAGACAGACTGTACATATATGGACTAGTTAGGACGTCAAAGAAAGATTGGAGTATTAGGCTTACCGTAGTAAGAATGCGGTGTTTGGAGTAAGGAATATTAGTTTCTTTGGGTTAGTGATTGTCGCTAAGTTTAGATGTAAGACAAAGATCAGTCTCCCCTTTGGCCTTGTACCATATTTCTTGTAAAATTACGAGAATAAATATCGCTCTTCGTCGATGAAGAATTTAGTTGTGCGTTGTGATGTGAATTTATTTTTATTCCACTTTCGATTCATTCCCAAGGCATTTTTCACATTTAGCTTGCGAGACGGATTCATGACCATTTGAATTATGACCTCGGGATTTGTTTATATCTGTCGTTATTTCTATTTTTGCCTGCAATTTAACTTACTCTCTTATTCGTTGTTTTACTTTGCCATTCTGTCGAAATTCATATCTAACCTGAAAATATTGGCGTAAATATTAGGTTGGTACAAAAATAATTTCGTTTTCTCACATGTTACTATTATGTGAGAAAACGACACTATTTTTGCACAAACCTAGTATTTGTCGATATTACATATAGGTTTATTCCAATTTCCAAATCGAGACGGTATTCAGTTTCTGTCCCAACTTTGTATGAAAACGATCACAACTTGAATAACTGGCGATACAGAGACCTTTCCAGCATGGACACCTATTAAGATCGTGATCTGCTTAATGGATCAAATATTTACTCATTTGCCTAATGGCCAGTGTTCGAGACAACAATTTTGAAAGATGATTTTCCAGGTAATCTACATTTAGTAAATATAAACGGCAAATTTTAAGTTTGCCCCTAGAATTTAGAGAAATTGTACTGTTGACCAATATATTAAAATGTTCACAGTACTTTCTTTACCTCATTTTGGCTTGGGTTGCCAAACAGACATGGTCCCAATTATGACAATACATAAATTTGCTTGCGTCCTGTGTATGACGATAAGCTATATGCAACAACAAGGCCTTTGATCAGTAGGTTTTGATGTGCGTGGAACCACTTATTTGCTGGTGCTCCCAGGTCTCCCCTGACCCGTTGTTAGTAGTAGCTGTTAGGGTCCCGGCTATCGGCAAATAGTTAGCCCCCAAAATGTGGCCAAAACACCATGAGAGATTATCGTTAACGACATACAGCCTCATACACACGCATTAAAAATACAATCTGGTGCCACATCCTACCCTCATGATATGGATAAACCCATCAGATTTCCATTAAGAATAGAAAAAAAAAATCGTTTCCAATCTTCGGACTGCAAACGAAGTGGTATGACCGTTTCCACTGTTTCAAGTTAATAACTCTGTTCCCAGACGATATATTCTGTAACATACAGAATTATAGCACAAGGCCGCGGTAGAAAAAAAAAAGGAAGGAACTGGTCTTCATTAACTATCGTAGTCAATTAGATTCGCGGTTAATTCATTCGTTACAATTTGATTATTCACCAAAACATAACTTATCGATCACCTCTCGAACCTGCATACACCAAAATACCGCATATTCACAGGGGAAGTTACAAAAAAACAAAACGGGAATTAAAAATCTGCTGAGAGTCCAAAATGTCCTTTTTCCAATTTTTATATAAAAAACGCCAGGTATGCGAAGACTCTGGGTTACTGGCACCCAAGACCAGAAAGAGCGCAACTCGGACCTAGGAAATACCCTCCAGGTCGCTCGACACTCGTTGAGGAAAGTCGACAGTTTCCCGAACCTACGACGGCGCTTAGCTCAGGAGAAGATGGGAGTTATGGTAAGGCTAGAGAATGCGTCCCTAACACTCTCTGTTTAGGTCAGTTGATGTGACTAGTTAAAGTTAAACCAGTGATAACCAGCCTACTCCATTACCCTTTTAGACCTTGTTTAGCGTTTGTATTGTATATTTCTTCATGAAAGTCATAGAAATCCACAATTTCAAGCATAAAATATTCATTTTGAATTTTACCTCCACTGCCAAACACATTAATCTTGCTACTCAAATTTCATACACTCCGATTTTTAGAAATGCCAAAAAAGGCGTTTGTTAAAGTTTTCATAGAAGAGAAATAGTATTGTTATTGAAGAGTGAACAATGAAGCAAACACTGAAAATGTAATAATTTTTACTGGTTGCTTAAAAAAAAAAAAAAAAAAAAAAAAAATAATTGTTCTGAGAATGTAAAGTAAAATTAAAACAAAAATAAACACGAGGCAGTCAATACAAAGTCGTAAAGCAGTAATTACCAAGTTAGACTTGCAGACTATTAACACTATAGTTAATTCAGTCATGATTTGATACGCAAGACCTGTGACTTTGTGTCGAATTGAATTCATCTCAGTAAATATCAATAGCTAACCCAGATTCAAAACATATTTGGGATTCCGATATCCAGACTGGTTCAGAACTTACAAAGAAAAGCCGATGAAAATAAAAATCAGTTTGTAAAAATGGTTTTGAAAGAAGCATTAAATCAACTCACGTATCCAGTTTCGCTCCACAAATATCAGAAAACCTATTCGGGATGATTCGAATTCTTCGTCAATGTCAGAACGTCCACTTGTCCTGAATGCAGCACAAGGTCTTTTTTAATGTAGATGTCACACGCGTACGAGAAACCAAAGTTCAGAAATACTCTCCTGATACTTCTCCATGTTGTAGCCTCGCTTCTAATCTCACCTATTATTCATGTCAGTATTAACCGCAGCTCCTTGGCGACGAAAATGCAAATACTGGATCTTAATGTAAGTTGCTTCTCCATATAAAATATGGCAAAGTGTTGGATCTTCGTTGACTGTCCAGCAAATGATACACGTCCTGGTTATTTGGGGCATTCCTTAATTGGCGTTCCATGAATACTAGTTAGTGTTAAAGTTATTTTGTCCAATAAACAGACTGTATATCATAGAACCAGTTTTAGAAGTACGATTTCACGAATTAATTGGTTAATATGGCAGTCTTCGTTTTTGTTTTAGAGTGACTCTAGTTACAAAATCCTACTACAGTGTAACCAGTATATAAGAGACCCGGATATAAGAGATTTTCTCTGGTCCCAAATTAGAGCCATACTTACCTAAACAAAATAGACCAAACCCGGATATAAGAAACTTCTTCTCCTGCCCTGACAACTCTCTTATATCCGGGTTACACTTTACAAATACTCCGCTGGACGTCTTTCCAATAGCTATTTTTATTAAAAGAATCTCCTGCATATTTCCAGCATTTCAAAACACTGTTTAGGATATTTTGCTTTTGACTTAGGGCGCATTTGAAAAAAAAAAAAAGTTTTCCACCACAGTCATATAGTCTCTTATGGTGATTTTCTAAGCGTAGCTTACATGGAGCGATGATTTTTATATATAATATTTATTATGAAATCTTTATGGGATGAGGCGCGTCTTGTAGGCCCCCACCTTGAGAGAATGCGGTATTATGGTGTATGGAGGATTGATTGGTGACGGACAAGTTTTTATGGTGAATGCACAAATTGTAATGAGTGAATGAATCGTGAATCGGATTAGCTAGGTATAGGATAGTTAGTGTCGACCAGCTCAACCCCTCTCCTTTTTAGGACATGTGCTAAAATTGTATTTTTATGCAGCTAGGTATAAGTTCGTGAGAACCAACCTTAACCCCCACTTCTCCTCCATTTTTCGGCCTCGTGCCATAATTGTAATTTTTTACAATAAGTATGGCTTACATGTAGCGGAATGCTGAAAATATTGGGAACACCAGTTAGGATCGAACTTGCTATTCAGTCGTAATTGATTTAGCAAGACAAGCTTGCTAACCATTACACCACGGTGAGGGGGTCCAATGGCTTTATAAGCGTAGCTTAGATGTGACACAAGCTAGTGCGTGTTAAACTCCGAATTCAGTCGTAATTGGTTTGGTTTAGTTTGATTTGTTTTACGGCATATCAACACCTCAATGGATTATTTAATGTCGACAAAACGTCCATTGTTGGTAATGTTTCTTTTTCAAAAATCTATTTTTTAAAAAAAGGTATAGCTGGTAACATTTTTTTTCCAAAAAATGTATAGCTGTTTCTATTGCTGGTAATTTTTTTTCTTAAATATTGCTGGTAATAATTTTTTTACAAAGTATTTCCGGTATTAAAAACTATTTTTACACTTTCTTAGTATTTTGGCCCAATAGTAGCACCTGTTAGAGTCCCAGCTATGGGCAAATAGTTATTTTCCTATAGCTGGGACTAACAGGTGCTACTATCCCAGGCCATGGTGCACCTAGGAACACCAGCAATTAAGAGGTGGTACCACGCTCCTCAGAACCTTCTCATCTCAGCCTTACTGTCGGACGTAGTTTATCGTCTTACCAAGGACGCGGATGTAATTTACCGTTACACCCAGGACGTTCAGTTGTAATTGATCAACACTGCTTAACATATTCTGTTATGGGCGATTATTATTTCCTTTTGTAAATATTTTGTATCCTAATATGCAAGGGGGTATACTGAGAGTGAAAGAAAATGAGAAAACTTTAGTGAGGAGAAATAACAATAAAAGAACGGGATTCAGGAAAACATATGATGGCGATAGGCGTTGCATTTATGCTTTGGAAGATTATTCGCAACATACGAAAATTTTATATGCGTGTTCCAATTAAAATTTCCATAAACAGAACGCGACCTTATCGTAATTATAGAAGGAAAGATAGAGAATAAATGTAATGTAGTTTTGAAAGAAATACTGAAGTTTGGTTGGACTAGTGAATGTGACTAAATTAATGATTAAGTGCGATATGCCACATCTAATCCCAAATTTCGACCCTGCCCGACAAGCAGTAAATGAGAGGACTAGAAAAAAAAACGCTGGTCAGTGCTCTGTTCTAACTTTCATCCATTACCTTGTGCAATAGTTTTTTTGTTTTTTTTTTTCAGATTTCCTTCTGAATCTCTCATCGACACTGCCATCTGAGTAATGTACAGGGTGGTCAGAAAGTCTTGTGACCCCCTACATAATAAAATTTTCTATTTCAAATGGCTGACACGACCTCCTACAGTTTCAAAGAGAGGCTTCCCGATGTGTGACAGCGTGAATGAATAGACTGAATCCAGTATATGTACTTTGTATTACTTGTTCTTCTATTGTTTAAAAATATTTTATTTATCTACGTATATTTACACAAAAATTACCTTCCGCTGTCTCTCATATATAATATGTGTGTGTGTCTATGTAGTTACTATATAATAGAGATTCTTTTAAATCTTTCAGTGTCAAGTGATAAACGAACTTTTCTTTGCGACTGTCAAATATTTCACCATTGGACGTTATACTGGCAGAGGTAAGCTTTTTACTTTTAAAAAATACGAAAAAATGCATAAATTTATTATGATTTAAAAGCAATCTTAATATTTTAAAGATTTTATCAAACTCGATATTTCAATCTAATGTTTAGACAAGTTTAATATAACAATGCCACAATTTTTTTTTTTTTTTTTTTTTTATATATCGCCTTTTAATCTTAGCTCCGGAGAAGCTGATATGAAAAGCTGTTGTCTTTTTACTTCTCTCTGTAAACTTTATTTCGTTGAAAGAAACTTTTCGCGTTTGCAGTTACTAGGCATTCGACTTGATTTCATTTGTTTACGATAAAAAATACATAAAACAACAACTTTATTTCCAATATCAAATTTAAGGAGGTTTTTTTCAATTCGGCTGATTTTTTTTTCTTCTTTATCCGCCGTTATTTCTTTATATAAATAATTATCTGTTCCTAAAATGTTAATGAGAAAATAGCCTACTCTCTTTCATTAGCTTCATTTTCGGAAATGCAGTGAACGATGATCATTAGCGTTATTGCTAATCCGGGAGTTCAATAAATTTAAAATATCCTATGATTATCTAGGAAATGCATTTTTATCTGCTCCTACGAATTTATCTAATTTCTCTTGAAAATTTAATTTCTTGCTCGAGGTTTCTTTTTACAACGGAATCAATGCTAAAATTTACCTTCATTTGTTTCTGTGGCATACGGCTACATCACGTGGGAACATCGGTTCTCGTACGATCTCCAAATTTAAGCTACGTCGAGCCCGATCAGTACATTGAGGGTGCAATGGATAAATTGTCGTCTAAATTACGCGAAAATGAAAATAATACCGACATCTCATTTTAACAGATATAAAGGGTACGATGGATAAATTGTCGTTTAAATGGCGCAAGAATGAAAATAACACTAACATCTCATTTTAACAGATATATTTACCAAAATTACACAAAAATATCTTGAAATACAAAAGTGAATTTTTTTTCAATAAAATATCTATTGTCTTCAAACACGTTCTCCAAACGACATCAGAACCTCCTGTATCTTTTCTGGACAGTCTCCTTGGTTAAGTTCGTGAATGCTACCATAATCATTGCTTTTATCTCATTTTTGTGTTTCAAGGAGTTTTATTGGTCTCTCACTCAACTGCGCCCCCACACATACATAATCAAGTTGGTTGCAGTTTGGGGAGTTAGGTGGCCAGATGTAAGGGTTGATGTGGTCGTAGAAATTGTATAGCATCTATGACTGGGTTCTCCTGCTTGTGTGATATGGTGCAGAGTCCTGTTGAGAGTTCTTCCAGTAGACACCCTCTTGACCCAGGGCAACATCTCCTCTTCAAGGCACTTGATGTAGGCCTCCCTGTTTAGTCTGAGGCACTGTGGGAAGATTAATGTAGGCATAATGTCGCCATCACTAGTGATCACTCCAAACACCAGGATCATCACTGGATATATAGTCCAACTCTTTCCAAATCCTCTGCACTGTCTTCAGATTGGCACCTAAACACTCTGAAATGTTCGTACTGGAGCTTCCGGCGCGAATGCCAGGCAGTACAGCATGCCGTTTTCAAATTTCTGGAGGAGTGAATTGGGTTCTGGTGCTCTTTTTCTCACAGATGGTACCCAACTGACTCTGCTATACTGTGCAGTCGACAAAATAAAAAACAAACAACGCATCTGCGCGAAATTAAAAATATAAAATGACGACAATTTACCCATCGTGCCCTGTAGATTGGTGACAGTTTGGGTGTTTTAAGCTTGGATATACAATTGGTGTAATGGAAAAATTGATTGGAATTGTTCTAATTCTCGTTGGGCTCGTTATATTCAACTGTACGCAAATACCGTTGGGTAAAGTATAAATCCAGCTCTTCTCTCCCCCCGCTGGATATTAATTAGTAAAAATTGTATCAGTAAACCATTATCTCGAAAATAAATAAATTTAAAAATCTCTTCTTGCTTTAAATGACCTGCAAAGGGTTGATAAGCCGTAGAAAACGAATCGGTCAATCAATTTTTATTTTATTTTTTTATTTTTGCAAGTAACAGATTTTGTCGATCAGTTAAAGGTGTAAAGTAATGAAGTCTAAAATGAACAAGGACTGATAGATGCATTTTCCTAGTCTCTGCGACGAGGAACGCAAATAATTTTGATTATAACAAACAAAATAATAACCATAGATTTAATAAATTACTGTATAAAAATAGAAAATCTGAAATTTTATTTTCAACTTTATATCTTAAGTAGTATATCCTCGCTGTACCCATAAGACTGAGTAAAACTGACTTTTGAAGATTAACTAAGTTTGGAATGTGATTGCAAATATACTTACGTGACTAAAACATGTGGGTCTTCCTAATAACAATTTACTCGTCGTAAGTAAATTGTTGCACAATTCCGCAAGAATGGAGCAACTAGTGAGGATCAATCTCACTACTCGGTCAAAATTCATTTAGCGAGACAAGATTGCTCATCGTTTGGCCACGTCAAGGTGGGTTGTTAATAATCAGTGTGTGGGGGGGGGGTTCTAAATATAAAATAAAAGGGCCGGGTTGGAAAATCATTTAACTGTTAAAAAGTGCCAAATTAATAAGTTCATGGGATCGAAAGATTTCCTTTTAAAAAAAAAAATGTCCCGTCTAGTAGACACCCATTAGTAATAGGATCAGAAATATATTCCGCAACATTCTGAACTAAATTAAACCGTGTAAAACGGGATGGTAATATCAACTGTTTCCTTATAAGGAAACATTCTGCATTTATTGACGGGGCAACTGGTACTGCTTTCAGTTGAGATTTGTAAAGTCTTTTTCTTAAAACAATTTTAAGGTTTCTAACGTCCAGTATCACTCATTGCTCTTTACAGTACTCGTAGGTGTTTCCTTATTAACATTTTATTTGAAATAGTGAGGAATGTTATCTTCATTATATCATTATTTTCTCTTCGAGTTAGATTCATTTTAGTTGTTGCTGCTGTTGGATGTCCTTAAGTGATGTGGTTTCTGTCATTTGATATCTGTAAAATTGCTGGCGATTCTATATCGCCAGTCCATAATGTTCAAAGAACACTCAAAGCCTTTTTTAACTTTGTATCTTAGAAAGTGGTTGTATACAGTTGACAGTTTAGATATTTCTGAATGTGTTTGGCACCATGTATAACGCCCGCATGAAAGTTTTGATCTAACGAAGCTATCTAAGAATATGGCTCAAATTTCTAGGTTAATGTTCTGGTTTTGTAGCAATTTGCGGTGTTGGGCGAAACTACCCCAAGCACAAGCTATTCTATGTTTAAATTCTTTTTCTCATGTACGAAATTGTTATAATTGATCCATACGCCGAGGTATTTTGAAATTTTTGGTATTCATTAATTCCACATCCTGACTTTCTATGATGGATTTTGGATATGTGCCATCACTGCTTTCATTCCAATTCCAGATCCAATGAGTTAGGACAAAAAAAAAACTTTATCCGTTTTTTTTTTTTGGGGGGGGGGGGTTAATAAATGAATTTTCTCTATTGACATCTAAAATAAACATGTTATTTATCTAAATGATTTATTCAAAGTAATATAAAATTTTAAGCAAGTTAAAAAAAAAAACTAGACTACATTAGACAAGATCGATTTTCACCCTACATCATTGGTTATTTCTAAAATTCATAGCACATTCGGTAACAGAATATGATTCAATTAGAAAGTACTTCCGTGTATGTTTCGCTGAAAATTGGTTTTCAGACAGTTCCGTTGTTTATGACTCTGTAAAGCACATCAATCTTCAAAAGAACAGAATAAGGTTACCTCACAGAAAATAAGTAATGGATGACTGACATTGTATAGTGACATCATAATATGATTAGGCTTTTCTTTTTAAGACATTCGCTCACTCGGCATCTTTGATGAGTAGGTTATTTTGTACTTTGTTTATTGTTGAGAAAGCAGACGGATTCTTTCGTTTTATTTCACATTAATGCATAACTAATACTCGGTCTCGTCACTCATTACGGGCACGGTCTTTATGAAGATGATCTTGTGTCAGACAGTGTAAAACTTTGTAAATAACTACTTAGAAACCTCGCTGTAGGTCGACCGTCATTAAACTTTTCGCTCAAGCCATTGCTACTTAGTTCGATTTAAAGTGAATCTCTCACTTTTGGTCTTTATAATAATTAAATAATAAAAATAATTTATTTTGTTTTTTATAATATTAAATAACGATAATAGTGGAAAGAAGAAAAGCTAGTCTACGAGGCAACTTAGTGAATTGTTAAAGTTAGGTAAATGTTTGTAGCCTTGTGTCAGGCTAGGTTAAAAGTAACTTCCTAAAATTTTATATTATTTCATATTGGACATAAAATAAAACGTGTATATTTTTCGTTAGAAAGAAGAAAACTAAACTGGTATGTAATATCAATTCTCTTACATGAACGTCAATGCTGAGCAATTTCCTTAGTGGATGAAGATGAAAATGGAGGGAGGGGGTGATAAAGATGTTGTCCTACAGAAGGATGCTGAGGATACCATGGACGAAACATGTGAGCAAAGAGAAAATGTTAATGAAAATATGAACTAAAGGGATACGTGTACTTAGAATTAAATCGACTGGGGTTTCAGAATACGCCAACTGTACCTTTGTGAGGAGTAAGGCACCCCCCAGTAAGCCCTCGCTCTGTCGGATAAGGCTTCAAAATGCGTCGACTGCAGAGGGGTACCCACCCATGACGCCACCTGTTATATATGGAGTACTTTATAACTAAATATAAATACTCCAAATACACGTCGGGATAAAATACCAACTCTATTCAATTTATTGGCGTTAGAAGTAAATGTCTGAGGGTCACTCTGTTAGAAGAGATCTAGACTTGGGCAGGGCTGTGAACATGCCAGTTTGTATACTTCAGATTTGGTAAGTGCAACTAATGGTTTAATGGCTCCCCAGTCTCTGTCGAATACGAGTATACTGGTTTTTGTAGATCGTACATATGAAACATAAACGAAAATGTCTCATTCGTTGAGGCAAGGCAAATTATAGAAAGTCATGAAAGGCTTTTCCTATGCAAAAATAAACACAGCGGATACCAGTCAAACTAACAAACACAGAGCATTCAACGAGAAGCTCGTACACTTAGGACCAAATGACTGGCCCAAATTTTGAAACTACCTGGAAGTTATATATTTCAAGGAGATAGTGTAGACTGAACCACAAAAGAAAGCCTAAGTAAGAATTGAAATAATAAATTAAAAAACGAAAACGAACCCAAATCTACCGCTGAAGCACAAACCACTCGTCAAAAAATACAAAATTTCCACCAAAGCAAAAGTCACAGCGATCACCTATCCGTTCACCAAAAATCATCAAAGATAGACTTAAGTACTTATCGCCCGCAAAATACAGAACCAGCCAAACAAAAACCAGAAATCCAGTGACCAAATTCCTTCCCTAAACCGATTTGGCAAACCGAAAGAAATGGAGTTGGAAAGCTAGAGACCCACAAACGGCAAAACGTCCAAACTCAAAACCTCAGTAAATTATAACACAACCATATATGAGCATGAAGCCTTTTAATAATAATGTATCAAATTCAGTGGAACTGCCGCAGAATAAAGCAAACATAAAAGAACTGCTTTTGTTTAATAACAGATCTATTGCGACAGTTTGCCTTCAGGAAACGTTCCTTAAGCAAAACGGCAAACAGAATACAAAAGAATACCATCAATACAACTATACACATGACACTAGGCTTCAAGCGTCGAGCGGTACGTCCATCCTAATTAAGAATGGTGGATCACAAAGTAAAATGAATTTAACTACTACTTTAAAGTCGACTGATGTTAAAAGTGGCCTTACAAAGGCCAATAAACATATGCTCAGTACACCTCACACCGAATAAACCAATAAATGAAGCTGAAATTCAGAATCATAAGGTAACTCTCTGCCCCATTTATGTTAATAGGAAACTTCAACCTTTCCCGGCAACATATGGGGGTGTATTGAAACAAACCAAAAGGGAAGAACTTTGGAAGCAATAATTTATAAGAGTTATGAATTTAAAATGATAAAACCCTGACTTGCATAATTCCGTTTCTGGCAGCTACTCTGCGATAGGCTTGTTCATATGTGAGCCATCAATTTACATGGATTTATCTTGGAGGATACTGGAAGAAACATGCGGTAGTGATCACTTTCAAATCGTCCTACAAAAATCGGAACATAATGATAAGTATCCTCTCCGTTGTAACTTATGCGACGCAAACTGGGAAGAATTTAAAAACCAATGTTCTGTAAAACTCGTGGAAGGAAAAAACATCAAGACTTTAAACATTTTATGGAAATCCTCATCTCTATAGCAAAAAAAAATGCATTCCAAAAGAATCGGTGCCAAAAAAGCGCAACAGATATTGGTTCAATGAAGAATGTAAAAAGCCATCAGTCTAAGAAAAGCAGCTCTGTGAGAAGTCAACAAACGACTTAAAACCCCTAATTTGGTGCAATTTAAGCAACTCTGAGGAAAAGCACGGAAAAAAAAGAAACCAAAAAAGAATCCTGGAAAAACTACGTTTCTACAACAAAAAAAAATTCTGTCTGGCGTATGATAAAGAAAATAGCAGGCAAATACCAAACTAACACCGTTAAAGCACCCCTAAATAAATAACTCTAAAATAACCAGTACAGGGGGTATCGCTGACAAGCTAAACAAAACAATCTCTAAACATTCATCTGCCAAGAATGGTAAGCAACAATTTTTAAAGCTGAAGCAAAAAGTGGAATGGGAAGCTTATAAACAGAACCTAATGAAACAATTCCACATTTAAGGAACATTACAGTAATATGTCAAAATAAAATCATAACCAACTGTTGAAAGTAGTACCTTTTTTAAACCTAATTACTGTGAGCTATTTCAACAAAAAGACAATACAACCCATAGAATCCGTTGCTGGAGATTTAGAGAGACCTTACTTTCAAACACACAAACAAAAAAAAAAACGACTGCAGCTAGTATTCCACCATAAACAAACAACCCGAAGTCTTGCACAAATTAAATTAATTCCTTGAACGAAAAACGCACCCATTCATATTCCAGGACAAGTTTCAGGGCTTATTGGAAAACGATCCTAACCATGCAAAAAATCTATAAAGTCGGGTCAACGTGTGAGAGAAAGAAATGACGTGCAGCAGTAAGACAAAATATGCCAAAAAAAAAAAGTATCTACTAAAGGAAAGCTCTATTTTCGCGTCAAAGGCTTACGCAATATAGCTAGCTCTGAGCATCATCAAACATAGCAAATAAAATAATCTCTTAATACTTTCTGGGCCGCTATCCGTCCTCATGGACTTAAAGGAAACTTGTGCAAAAACCCACTCATTATTAAACTATTATGCCAAATGAGCACTACTTGCAAATATATATATATATATATATATATATATATATATATATATAGATAGATATAGATAGATAGATATATATAGATAGATAGATAGATAGATATATATAGATAGATAGATATATAGATAGATATATATATATATAGATAGATATATATATAGATATATAGATAGATATATATATATAGATCTTGCAAACATAATGATATCAAACTATTTTGGATTCTTAGACACTTTGTAGTGGAAGGTAACAATAAATCAGCTGTAGCAGCCAAATCCGCTTGACCTATGGATGTAAAATCCGATACACTGACTTTAATGAGGTCATTAACATATATATTCAAAAGGAATGGCAACGGTGCTGAGACGATAACTCAGAAAATAAGCTCTAAGCAATTCAGCCCAATCTCTGAGATTGGAAGTCGGCTTTCAGAAGATCTCGATAAGAAATAGTAATACTGGCTTGCTTACATATTGAGAATTACTCACTCGTACTTGTTAAACAACGAAGATCAGTCAGTAAGCCAAGCATGGGAAACAGCATATACTATTAAGCATATATTACCCGAGTGTTCAAACTTTGCTCACTCGATACAAAAAAGTTATAATATAAACATGTATGCGCTCTTTGAGTAGGCAAAATGAATCGCATAATATAATTTCTTAATGATTAATAGTCGGCCTCTACAAAAATGTTAATCAAATGAGAATATCAATAAAATCAATTTCTCTACAAACAGTTTTTCTAAAAAGAATACATCAATGAAACCAGACTCGCCAAAAATCCTCTTTACAAAAATACGTCAATAAAACCTGCTCTAGAAACTGATATCTTACAGAGAACACATATTTTATTCATACGAATCTATTGTAAACAACTTGTCAGCATTAAATAACCCATTAAGGTTGATGTGCTGTATAACAAACCAAACCTAGAATTAAAACAGCTTTTGGGAACACAGGGAAACCACATGTGACCTACAAAATAAATATTTGTAAATGGATGAAAAAAGTAATGGTAGGGATGACATGGAAACCAGATTATAATTGAGCAAGTACAGAAATGTAACTCTCTGGGTTATATTATAACAGATAATAGAAAAAGTGACGCATAAATCCAAAGTCAGTGGCGTATAGAGAAAGATGACTTCTAGTAACTAAACAAAGTATTAAGAAACATGAACATTTTGTTAGCAAGAAAGAAAAGTGTGCTGAACAGCTGTGTAATATCCATCTTCTTATATGGCAGTGAATACTGAACAATTTCTTCACAGATGAAGAGGAAACTTGAGGCAACTGAAATCTAGTTCTAAAAAATGATGCTGAAAATGCTATAGAATTTTTAAGGAAAATGAAAAATTGGCAATTATACTTGGATCATAACAAAACACTTGAAATATCTGAGACGAATAATCTTCAAGTACTGTGTTTTGTGCCATATACCTCAACAGAATTACACCACATATAAAGTATTTTAAGATTGCAGTTGAAACTTTTAGATAGAAATGTTCGCACTGCATCCGATTTTTTTTTTTCAGGAACATTAATGTCCCAGGTTTTGCTACCATCGAAGACAGATGGGATGTGTTGCAATAGTATTCTCTCTCTCAGCAGAATTACCACCATGTAATGTATAGCAGTAACGACCTGTTTACATTCTGGCATCAGCTCTCATTTATAGGTTTCTAGGGTCCATGACTACCTAAGTTGGGATACTTTGTTTTCGTTAGGTTTGTTCTTGATACATGAGTAGTAGAAGATCATGGGATTTGGGTTCATTAAACAGTCAATCAATATATATATATATATATATATATATATATATATATATAGCATGTGTGTATGATTTCATGCCAAGCAAGGCAACAGAACGGCTAACGCGCAGGGGCTAGTGAGTGGGGAAAATGCGAGAAAAATTATTAAGAAATGATAACAATAAAAGGACAGAAGATAACGATTGAATATATATATATTAGTTAAAAATCGAAAAATCGAGTAATATATATATATATATATATATATATATATATCGAAAACTGAAAACAAATAGGAATATCAATAAAGGAAATAAAATAAACAAAAATCTAAATCAATAAATAACTAAACAAATTAAGTAAATAATAAACAAACTATGAATGAATACATCAACACAACTAAATATAGTAATGGTAACACACACCCCAATAAATAAAGTAATCAATAATAAATGAGAATATTTTGAATCGTAACCTTTACAGCCCAAATAATAACCGTTAGCATAATACAATAACCCTTCTCTGAATTATGCATCGTTGACCAGCATATAAAAGTTGTCGTGCCAAGACAAAACACATATGACCGGAAGATTGCGTTTAAGCATGAAACATATTTTTACCTCAATATCCAAATACATAAAGATAGAATATACGAGACAATTTTGTCCTCAAATAAGTACACAATTCCCATAACAAATCAGTGTGTTTAAAATCTTCGAAAAACTCCTGTTTTTCGTTTCAAAGGCACATCTTGTAAGGTAAGCCATCTCGGGGAGAGCAGTCATCTTATGTTAAACATCTTGTTGAAGAGCAGCCGTTGCACTGAAAGAAAATATTTTCCTGAGTTGAACGAACAAATACAACCCATAGCATTTGTTTAGAAAAAAAAAGTCTCTCTCTCTCTCTCTCTATATATATATATAAAATAACCGCTTACTTATATGGAAGCTTCCAGCATTCACTGACCGATCATTTAACGTTACTATTGGTTGACATTTATAGAAACTTTCTATTAATACATTTTTTCAAGAGAACAGGTTTTTCAAATCTACTGTTGTCGTTCTTTCCAGTACTCACAGGAGTTTCCATCTTTACCTTTTGTTTAAGGTAATCTAGAAATTTAACATGTTATGTCGCTATTTCCCCTTCTGAAGAATGTGCTATCAATTTTAGCTGCTCCTGTTGGAGTAATGTAGGCTTTGGTACTTTCTGCAATTTACAGGGAGGTGGAATCAGATTAATTTCTGCTTCTGTTTTAAAACAGGGACCTATCAGGGATATTAAGTACGAGACGTATTACAGTTGGTCCTCCTTTTTTTTTCTTTTTTTTTTTTTTTCTTTTTTCGCTATTAAACTTGGCATAGTCTATCAAAAATACTAAATTAAGCTTGTATAAATTTAGTTGAAAGATTGGTTCCGCCATGTCTAGTCTTCACGGCAAGGATCCGCCTGGTCACTCACATTGTAGCAAACCACCTACATTCCCTGGGTATTCCATCGGCGAGAAATTCCACTCAAACGGCTTCTTCCTGCGAACTACCGCCCTGTAGACAGACTCCCAAGAGGATGTTTTCTAATCACTACGATCTTAACCTGTTCAAGTCTAGAGTTAACCGTTATGTTCCCCCTACTGTCAATATAAACTACCACTTCACGTAACCCTCTATATCGAATAACCCACGGGCCTTGTATAGGGTGAACCTTACTGTAAAAGAAAACAAAAATCTATATCCAAGAATACTGAGATTACATGCGTAGAAAAATCAGCATTCGAACATTTTTTAACGGGCTCTAATATCGATTGGATGTGTAGCTAGTTCAACTGTTACCAACATTAGGCAGAGAGATTTTCTTTGGGTTGAAAATCGATGATTGGGAAATGACGCAAATAAGTACAGAATGGATCTATCTGATTTCTCCGTCCATTTTGTTATATTTTGTGTGTTTATTTTTGCTTGCGTAGGGCTTTATTATAATGTCGACTTCGCAAGGGAGCTTTCGCTTCACGAATGCAATTATCACACCGACGAACTACGTTCTCACTGTTAATGTCTATTTAAATATGTTTGCATTCGATGGATTTAGGGATTTAGATTTCTTGGAGGATTGACCATGCTTCACATTGAACGGGAAAAGCTGATTGATATCGCGCAGAAAATAGCGAAAAGAATTTGTAATCCACAGATTGTTGTTTTCTGTCCATTCTCACATACTAAAGCGTTTTGACTTGGATAAAGGCCAAGTTTGTTACGTCTACAAAAAATGCGTGTAGTGGGTTCAGATAAGATTATACACTTCTGCTTCATTTGTAGCTATCCTTCTAATACAAATGTTTCGGAAGGTAAAGCACAAAATGCCTTCTTTAAAAGTAAAACATCTAAGAAAAACTTTATTCGAATCGATTTCGAGACATGCGTAAATTGGTGGGTAACTTGACGTGTATATATTAGGTTGGCCAGAAAATCCTGACTCACTTAGGGAGCAGATAAAAAAAAAAATTATGGAGCAATAGCAAATTTTATTCATCAAAATAAAGTCCATCATTCTCAACGATCTTCTGCCAGTGATCAGCCAGCAACCGAATGTGTCACAGATACTAGTTCGCTGGCTATGAATCAAAAAACTATAAACAAGCATTTTTCACTTCACCAAAAGTGTTAAATCACTGGTCGCGGAGGAAGTGCGCCATTGAGTGGAATAGGCCAGTCATTCGGAGCAGCATCGGGCTGAATGGTGGATGTAGCAGATTCTCAACACAGTTCATCTGTTTAAAATTCTCTTTTGTCAACCTGACTGTATGTGACCTCGCATTGTTTTGCTGAAACAAATCCCCACCCCGATTGACCAAAGCAGGATACTCCTTTAGTTTGTTATACACACGGTCTAGATCCTGGCAAGACAGTTTAGCGTTGATAGCGCGACAAGTTGGAAATTCTGTGCTCCTTGGAAATTTCACCAGATAGAGATCAAGATCTTTTATAATTCTGCTTCCTAAGTGAGTCAAGATTTTCTGGCCAACCTCGTATTAAGCAATCATTTCAAATTATCGGACGTTAAGAGAATTACCTAGTCTTTGAGACACACACATATATGGTGCTATGGATAGATTTTCACCGTATTATATTTTTAATTTTGCACATATGCGTTGTTTGTTTTTGATTGCATCGACTGCACAGTATAGTAGGGTCAGTTTGGTACCATCTGTTAGAAAAAGAGCACCATCACACAATACACTCTGCAAGAAATTTGTAAACGTCTTTACTACTTGGGATTGGCACCGGAAGCTCTAATGCGAACATTTCAAAATGTGAATCAATCCGAGGAGAGTGCTGAGCATCTGGAAAGAGTGGGATGACTCTAATTGTAATGATGAAGGATTTGGAGTGATCCTTAGTGATGGTGACGTTATACGTACATTCATCTACCCACTGAGCCTTAGACTCAACACAGAGGCCTATATCTAATGCCCTGAGGGGGGTAGGGTTGCGCTGGGTCAAGAGGGTGGCTACTAGAAGAACTGGCAACAGGACTCTGTATCATGCAGCACAAGCAGGAGAACCCATTCATGGCTGTCAGACTATTTCTGCGACCACATCAACTCTTACATCTGGCCACCTAACTCCCCAGCCTGCTCTACCTTGTGTGTGGTGCAGCTTAGCCAGAGACCAACAAATCACCAAAAGATAAATCACCGTCAAGATGTGCAGGAGATTACGAAGCCGTGGTTGAAGCCAATGGCGATTTTATTGAATAACGTTATTCTTTAGTATTTCAAGATAATTTTGTGTAATTTTGGTAAATATATTTGTTAAAATGAGATGTCCGATGTTATTTTGATTTTTGCTTAATTTAGACGACATTTTGTCTATTGCAGCCTCTATATAACAAGTATATAATGATTCTGTACTGTAAGACGCTATTTAAAGTGCCATGAATTAGGCAAAGAGTTTCAGTTCTCTTAAAATGAACGTTGTGTATATTATTCCATATATATATATATATATATATATATATATATATATATATATATATATACACATATATATATATACACATATATAGATATATCATTCGCTGACAGTATTGTTTCGCTGTATCACAGCTCCTCAGTACGACTAGACATCCGAATGCCTCAAGCTAGGATCGAACCCAACCGTGTCAGAGCTTCTACCACTGAGCTATCATCACTCGCCAGAGTTACACAGCTAAATCTAGCGTATTTTATTTTACGAATGTAAACAAGTGCCAAAGTGTTTCATTCATTTTACTAAAGAGATTTGCATAATCGCAGGTGGCTTTTGTTTATAGAATTAGCTTATCACTCAACAGTACTCAATTGAAATATATTTTCAAGAGCTAAATTATATAGATATATATTCGATAGAAAAGCTCTAGTTATGTAAAGTATCTAAACAATATTGAGTGAAGTACACAAATTGAATATGTATGCAAATGCATAGATAACCTTGCATACAGAAAGTGCAGATATGCTTATATATATATATATATATATATATATATATATATATATATATATATATATATATATCTTAAACTGCTGCATACAAGACAACTTTAACTTTTACTTCAAAATTATGATAGGTCTATACTTACAGTATAAGTTGAGCCCCAAACATACGGTTTAAGACCAGAGATCCAATACTTAAACTCGACCGAAAAATATTTTTAGACTGGAAAACTCGATTTGTATACTGCAGTTTACGAGATAAATAATTATGTGCGGGTCGTTTCAGATCACACACACGCATATATATATATATATATATATATATATATATATATATATATATATATATATATATATATAAATAAACACTGATGTGATTATTGTCTGTTAATCTCAAAATCAATATTCTAAATCAAGTAGACGAAATTAGGCACCAGTGCTCAAGTAATTTGATTCAAAATTTCTAATTTTCTTTACGCGCCAATATTGGCAAAAACAAAACAAAAAATCATCAATGCGGAAATCGATCTTTCCATATTTTTCAATATTTCAAGTGATTACTTCATAATAATAAGTTTATGAATTAACAAATTTCAAAATCACTTCTCACATCCATAATTCAATATTACCACGTCAAACAAAATTCACTAAAACCATAAAAGCTAATTTGAATTTCTTTTGCCGGCGTAAAGAAATATCAATTGCTGGGGTTTAATGCCATTAATTCGGTCTTACTGTAATTTCACAATTAGATTTTCTTCTCAAATATTTACTGATATAATTTACAGCTATCGTCGGCGCTAATATCTCACAACGTTCTTCTAAACTTAGGAAAAGAATAAAACGATGCTTTATTATTTATCACTTATGCATTTCACAATTACACTTTATTCGTTAGAATATCTTTCACAACAGGTTTAACACAATCGATTTGCTGGTTTTCAAATTTGTGTTATGTCATGTTCTAGCTATATATCCCAAAGTGTAAATGATTTTTCAGTCGGTTTGTTTGAGTCGAGAGCAAAATCGAATTGCTGTCATCTTTTCCTCCGCTTTCTCTCACATTGTACAAAGATTAACTGAAGTAGAGAAATGTGATAGATGTTTTTGACGAATATCCTCCTGCCGTCAATTTAAACAGGTGCGTTTATTTTTTTTAGTCATAAATATAAATTATAATCATAAACAATAATTTTTCAAAGTGTAAATTTCGCTGAGTTATGTTTAAAAATTTCTAGTTTTAATCTGAAATCAATAAAATAAAAAATTTAAATAAAACATCAGCACAATATATGGGGATGGATTGAAAACATTAGTTTAAACTGGCGTCAGGAAGATAAGCTATTTGAGCCGATTTATTGAAGAATGGATATCAAATAAACTAAATCAGGTTTAGCAGCCAAATAATAGACGGAAAAAACTGGAGCAAACTTAAATTATCGTATTTATACAAACAATATATATATATATATATATATATATATATATATATATATATATATATATGTGTGTGCGTGTGTGATCAGTATGTATTCATTTAAACATGTTTCTTTGAATAATACAGACATAATGTGTCTATTAATTTTTATACTGATCCTTTCCTGTTCTCTAATCAGTTTCTTGATGTTAAGATGAAATTCATCAAGGAAGCCACCGTGGGTTTTTCTCGCGCAACTATTTGCGATCTTCTCCAAGATAATCTTCAAGTGTAAATTACAAAGAGAAACATGGTAACTGCGATAAAATCTGCATTAAAAATACGGGCGAACGCCCTTTGTACATATTTGAAATTGATCCGTTGTAGCGATGGAAGTTTTTTTTTTTTTGTCAAAACAAGCGTTTCAATATTAGGGAGCTGATCGGAAATTAGTGGAAATCAAAACGGAATTAAATAAGGGACACAGATTCGAACCCTGCTGAGGAGCAAATTAATTTTATTAAATCTATTGAATCCGCAGGCCGGTAGACATAATTCACGGTGCTTAAAAAGGCGGGCGTTTATTCAAACATCGGTATCCACAAAATAACATGGACTGTAGTAATATATATATATATATATATATATATATATAATATAGCATCATTGAAATACGGTTTCAATTTGACAATAGATGGAAAATCCAATTCGCAAAAACAAATTAAAATGAGGCAATTCTAACATTCACCAAAATTGGTTTATTTTACTTTTATTTACCATTCCGAATCTCTAAAAAAAGATTTTTTGCTTCAGTCAACGAGCTATTTACTTCAGGTTTCATATTAGCAGATGTGGTTTAACAAGAAAGCACTTTTCAGCGCGAATTTCTTTTTGAAATTCCTTGAATATCCTTACGTTATTGATCAGTGTATTTTCAGCAGTGTGTGCACACGTCCCCAGACATGTGGCGAAAATTCTGCTTACTGTTGACACCACGTCCCACAACTACAATCAGTTTCAAATGCTACCCATTGCCCAATAGCGAGTGGCCACAATTCTGAGCTAAAACCTAAACCTATTCTAAGTGCAATATGCCTCTTTGTCATCCCCAGTGCAGTCCTATGGCCGTTGTGTTATGTTTCTACGCAGCTGTGTGACTCACTAATCCCTTCCATATGTCTTGGTGTGTGCGTGCCTGCCTGCCTATGTCTAAGACTCTGTGAATGATCTTCAAGTTCACTCACTGACTCAATTCCTGCCTCATCTTTTAACCACGTTGGTATCTTCGATGGCAATAAAAAATATTGTTGTCTCGTGTTTTCACGCCATTTCATCTCTCTTCTTGATGGCGGTTATGAGAACTTCCAGTGAGTCTGTCTCTTCTTTGATAGTGTCTCGCTATGTGCCATTTGCGTTTTACGTAAGACAGTGGTTCCAATTTTTTCTCCTCTGGGTTGCATTTTCGGAATTAAAACTTGCTTGCACCTCACCAAATATTATATGATAAAAAGTACATTTAAAAATAGATAAAACAGAGAAATGATTAAAGGGAGATAACTGCGGATTCGAAATCAGAACATTATCATTGATAACTACCTCCTCCAATTTGCGAACCCTAGTTGCTATATTCGTAATAGTTGCTATAATGTGAATATACCACAATGATAACATCGGCCAATAATTATAACTATTTATACTGGGACACGTGCATGCAATTACAAGTAATCCATAATATTTCAAATTTGGAAATAATATTTATTTTTGGTATATGTATTTTTAAACTGTTTCTAAATCTTTGATTCTTTTTCAATCATTCCGCCTCACCTGCTATCCTCTTCCGTCGTTTTGTAATATCTTATTTCTAAAGCTTGGTTTAAAAAAAACTATGGTAGACTTGAAACGACAAAAAATCTCTTTTTAGACATATATCTGGTTGAGACTTCTACGAATCTATATCTGCTAGCTTTAATTTCGTACCAGAAACTAACCAACAGTAAATTCTGAAAATACTTTTTTAGTCCGACATTATTTGTTATTATTATAAACATTAATTTTACTGGGTATACGTGTTTCAGTTACTACTTCTTGCTTTATTTTTCTCCTGAAAAAGTGAAATTAATAACAATGTTTCGATGATAAACGTCGCACAAATGGTTGATAAGCTGTAAAAAACCCTAGACATCAATCAATCAGTAGAAATGAAAATGCACACCATGCTCGTGGCACTAACTGCTAACCACAACAACTAAGATATATCTCGCTTATTAAAACTACCCAGTTTAATTTTGTTTTAGGTTTAGAAGAAGCTGTGCGCTTCTATCGTAGATAAGATTCAAAGTGGTCATTGTAAAATAGCGAAGTCCGTCCAGCATTTCTTGATCGATATCACCCATGATACGCAGGAAGTGGATGAGGGCCATCGACGAAAATTTTAGGCTTAAACAAGGAAATTAATAACAACTGGCCGAAATCGTTATAGCAACTCAAGCACTTGTACACATTTAAATAGTAAGGAGAGAGATAATAATTAGAGCCTTATTTGGTAATAAAATAAGCCATCCCATCTCCCCTCTCGTTTTTAACCATCCATTACTATAAATAAAACTTTTTCAGCGTTAAAGCTGATTTAGTCCAATAAAACCTCTACTTAGAGTTGTATTACATCTTGCTTTTAAAAAATGTTTCTGTTATATGGTTATGGATTTCATAAAGCGGAGAATCATGTCCCCTTACTTCGCTTTACATTAATAGGCATAATTTATCACCACACAATGACAAATACAATCATTTTGTGTCATGTTCTTTCACAACATAGATAGTCGTAGCTGTCCTCAACTTCTTGACTTTTGTTGCCCTAACTGACTTTGGTTTTCTTTACTATCCCTCACTGACATTCTTCTGTGGCTCATAAGTAGATTATTGGTTGATTTTTCGCTACTTATGTCTTGTGAGTTTTAATTTTTTCGATTCCTCCTTTCCTTTTTGCTGCCACTTCCTGATTTTAAGTATGAGTTTCCTTAAAACTACTGTCCTACGTGTCCGGTTTACGTTATTCTTCAGTAATCGTCTTTAGAAAGACATCTCTATCGCTTGATATTATTTTTTTTTCATCTACAAGATTGTCCCGCATTCACTCCTATGCAGATGAGATAACAAATTGAGGTTCATTACTCTTTTCCTTGTTGGGGAAAATAATTTTCATATCTGTAAATACTTTGCTTAACTTATGGAAATGATATTTTATCAATTCCCATGCGCCTTTAGATTTCTGTGTCAATCTGTTACTATAGAACCTAAATATTTAAATTTCTACACCTGGTTGATATTGACATCCCTAATACGCGGTCCCCAATTCGGATATCTCATTAATAGCAATCAAGCATTGTTCTGTCTTTCAGTTAATGACAAATACGATACAATGATCTTTCTTCATTAAAAGTGTGCCCATACATGGCCATGAGTCGTTCTAAAACTGCTGGGGTACCTTGGTTTTTTCTCTACGAGTATACAGCGTGATTCTAGCATTAAATTTTTATTAGTTATCGGCCGTGAAATGCCAGAAATACATTATATTATATTTGCGTTACTTTCCTTCCCGGAAAAGTTTTATTTTGGCGCGTATATATATATATATATATATATATATATATATGTAATTTCTATAAAAATGTAAATGTTCTGTAAAGGCAGAATAACTGAGCGAAACGGAGGAAAAGTTGGCTTAGAATAACTGGTGTACATTTATTGTTTTCATAAATGTACATTAGGTGCAAATTTGGAAAAAGTATTATCTCGATCATTGAGAATCATGATCAACCACTTCTGGAAAAACACGCAACGTAAAAAGTTATTTCTCTTAGTTAAAAAACAAAGCATCATGATCATTCCGCTGATGGCTTTACATTGCCTTTTCTTTTACATTGCCATCAGTGAATTTTTCCAGAAAAGTTTTATAACTGCATTATGAAAATTAACATAATACGAATTTATAAAAAAAAAAAAAAAAAAATTCTTATGTTGCTGCTTAAAGTAAACCGTTTCCTAATTGTATCATTATGACACTCAGAAAATTTTAGTTTTAATTCCGAGGAATGGAGTTTGGTAAAATACTAAAAAGAAAAAAATTTGTTGATCCTCTAGGCTCTTGTCATTTGTTCTAAGTTAGTTGGCAGCAATAATAGATAGAAATAGGCAATTGAAGATAAAGCTTTTTAGGTATATCCTTATATAATGTTATCACATCGTCATTTTTTCATTTTAAACTGAGAAGGTTTTTCGCACTTTTTTGATTTTTACATTCTGATTATATAAAGAACAGTTGAACCTATTCACAGGCGTGGATGATTTTATATTTGTGCGGCAGTTCGCGAGATATTTATGACAAACGCCAGAATTAATTTCAGGCTGCTTATATTGGAATCGCCTGAATATCCTAATGTGTATCAGATGGAATGGATAGCAGCTCAGAATAAGAAATTGGAGAACTGTGTTCGAATTCCAATCAAGTTCGTTACATTTCACTTACGCGCAAATACCCCTGAAAAAAAGGTATGAATACATCACTCTCTTCCCAGAAATGGTTTAAATAGAAGAGCGGACTAGGCTCTTCAGCCTTGGCTGGCAATCAGCATAGCAGAAGAAATTCAAAACCCGTATGTAGTCCTGGCGATGCACGTGCTATGCAGCTAATGAAAGGATATTGGAGTTTGCAATGACTCTCTGATCTCGATTACGGCATAATTCAAATAAATCCCGCTGGTTAATAAAAATTCTACAAAATGAATACACGATTCCTAGGAAAACGTTTATTTTTATATTGTCCGCCTGCTATCCGTGTATAATTTGATTTTTACCTGCATCTTTTTTTTTCATTTTAATGAATTAATTATTGTCCATCTTATTCCTTGATGTTAGTAATACTTTCTGTTAGTCCTATTTTCTCTGCCGCTTTAAGCTAAAGGTAAATAATTTCATTTCCAAGTTAATAATTTTTTTTAAATATTTGTGTTATCAACGCTATTTTGTAACGGACAGAAAGTGTTATATATATATATAGATATGTATGTACATGCATTTTAAAAATGAACAGAATAAAAAAAAAACACTAGTCTTTGATCACGTTTTGAGAATGTTCTGACTGAGAAATTCTTCAAGAACACTCGAACAAATTTAAAGGGTATAAGTACACTAGAAAGTATACATATCAGCCTAATTAAAGTTACATACAGCAGAGTAATGGATAGCGGCTCTGATTGAGGAACTGGAGAGCTGAGTTCGAGTTCCGGTCAAATCCATCACATTTACTTACGTGCTAATACCCTTCTCCTCCCTCCAGCTATAGATAAATAACAGGACAGACCGGGTTTTATAGCCCTGGATGGCAACTGGTCTACCGCAGAAAGAAATGGCAACCTACTGCGGGAAAAAAATCTACCTCGTCACTCATGTATCGAAAGATACATGATCGCCTAAGTGTTTATCACGCATAGCACATAACTGACTGATGATGCACTACGCGAAGTTATGAAGCACGAAAAAGTGGATACGATTACCCCTTTCTTGCAATGTTTCTTTCGGTGTATTTCCTTTAGCCAGGTACACAGTGATGTCACGAAGAGCTAGGACTTTCGTACGCGACCACTCTTTAAATTCCCCGAACATTAAGTAGTATATAAATATATATGGTGGACACATTTAAAAACTCTCATTTCTCCGTCAGATGTGTTTTTTAGCATTAACACTGCAGGTTTTATCTGACACTGGAAATAAAAATTACTGATTAAACTTTTAAAATTTAAATTACTAATTAAAATCCTAAATGTGTTTCAACGTTAAATAAGACGCAAAGGTTTCATAAGTCGTAAAAAGTAATAGACAGCCAATCAACTGAAATGAAAAGGCACGCCGTGTTCGTGGTTTTAAATATCAATCAACAACGCGAAGATATTCAGCTTCTTGAAAGTATCTAGATTATTATTTTAGGTCTTGAAAGAGCTGGCGGAATATATTTTTCGATCCATTTGAGAGATTCTGGCAGATCATCGATAAAATTGGCCTAAAAACAATTTTTGTAATGGCTCAAGGGATATCATATCTATTTTTTAAACAATTTAATGTCGCTGAATTCGAATATCCTACACATTTTTTTTCAGTTAGAATCAATCGTCTTGCTTCAGATGATTGACAAAAACACGACAATTGCTTATTTTGAGTCATTTGTCTGAAAAACGAAAAAATGAAAAAGTATGCAATTGCAAATCCAATAAAATTCTAACTATGCGGCAAGAAGAGACGTACATCAAAATACAAATATGTCAGATTAAATACGAAATTAAAAGTTAAAAATGGACAATTATGTTAAGAACTTACACTTTTTCATTTTCGCAAATGATTTCTTCAGGATTCAACAATTATCATTGATTTTTTATTTTATCCCATCTCCTTTGATTTCTGGTCTCCATAACTCATATCCTAATGAAAATGTTCGCCTTGTTCATCAGTTATATTTCCACAGTTTTCTGGAAACCTGTCTAAATAACTATATAGGAAATGTAGTTTGACACTCATATTAGCACCAAGCACCAAGTAGTTTACAAACATCCTGTCGACTTTGTAGTCGTCTGTCTTGCGATTGCCAAGAAAGATTTTACAAGAGTTACAAATGAAATCCGAGTATTTGATTCAGTAACATGCATAGAGATGACGAAATTATCATTCTTGATGAGTTTTCGAATGTCAGTTCCATTATAAATAAGTTGTTCCAATTTTTCTCTGCTGAGACCAGGAAATGGCCTTCCTTGTCAAGCGCTTTCACAAACAGCTTCATAAGTACTAATTTGATATGGAGAGAAGGGAAAATGATTTTGTCAGTAGCGGATAAGTTATTATATTTTTTCTCCGACTTTAATTTCTACTCTGACCCGCCATTCTCTTCTATCTTAATGCTTTTTGGTTCTACTGTGCCATAAACGAAGTAGGGGAAATCCATGTCGTCTGATTACTGCTCAAGTAAAAAGTCAACCATTTTCATGTCAACACAAAAGTAATTTATTTTTTCCATTACCTCTTTGATGGGTTCATGCTTTTATCAAAGTTTTGTGAAGTGTAAAATTGGTATCCATGCGTATATATTTTAAACTATGCTTTGTACTATCAATGAATAGTATCTATGAATTTGCATTATAATCTTGAATACCAATAAGCAGTAAAACTGCCTCGACATCGTTACAATATACAAGTTCGTTGGTTTGATTGAAGTAAAAGACAACTTCAGCATCACTATTGCGATAAAATGTAACTTTTATTCTTTCTTTAAGATTTTGTTTCTTCAGAGTTCAAGTTAATAGTTCCCCCTATTTTTAATACTCAAATCCCTAATTAATTCACTCATTTCTTTTTGATCAAACAGTATCGGTTCAGATAATAATACCTCTAAATCATTTTCGTTGTCATTCTCGTCCATGTCGACGAAATCCTTGACATCATCATCATCATCATCCGATTATTCAATATCACCGGAAGATGTTCCTTTGAAAACCGGGATCTGTATTTCATCGGACTGTGGTACAGGTTTCACAGCTAAATTGTGAGAGGTTAACAAATTTTCCTATCATCTTGTTGAAGCCAGCAATGTCAATTAAGCAGAAATAACAATCGTCGATGTAATTTTGTGACTTGCGCCAAATCATCAGAATGCCAAGCTTAAATAAAGTTCGAGTACCCCTAGTCCATTGGCGCATGTGCCACTGACATGTTTTGCCGACAATATGTGTAACCCACGATTTGTCCTAATTGCCCAGCAATGTAAGCATGATAAGCCTTTCTGACAAAATCATTGATAGGTTTTCTCTTATTCGTTGTTGTAAACTCACCACATATATAACAAAGGAAATTGCGAGTGTTTTGTTTCCTCCGCTTGAATTCATTGTTTTGGTATTAAGGTCTAAAAATAAAAGTGTGATAATAACATTGTATTCAGACATAAAGTAAAAGAAGACTTTACTTTTGTCCGCAATTCATACTTAACATTACATATCAACTAAATTCATTAAACTCCTGTAAAACACTAAACCTATCTTATATAGATCATGTGTATAATTCTGCGATATATAGGGAAAAAATAGACACTAGGGATACTGCTGATACGACTATTAATAGTTTGATTATGAATAACCTTTCATAGCTTGAATAGAGATATGCACTGAGATATTTATACACATTGTTAGTTACTTATAAAAATGGTCATGTTATGGTAGAATTCGTGAATGAGTTACATTTATTTTATAACGCCATCATTCATTGAGGTATCAAATTAGTTTTCATTAATAAATATTGATTTGGGTTGATTATGATTTTAGATTTTCATTTTCTAGTTTTAAACTCGATAGTCGCTCGACAAAGAATGAGGTAACATGAAAAGTTGTGTCAAAATGAGATCCTTTGGTACAGAGAAAGCTGTAACTAATGTGAAAAAAATGACGTCATTTTTGGATTCGCGCGCCTTGAAATTAACCAAGGAAGAGTGATTCTGTTTTTGCATTAAAATGTGTTGACCAGTATAATAATCGGCAAAGAAACCGATTTGTGGCCCGTTCTGGGTATGACGATAAACTACATCCGCGTCCTGGGTAAGACGATAAACTACGTTCAACAGCAAGGCCTCTGATCAGGAGGTTTTGAGAAGCGTGCAACAACCTCTTAATTGCTGGTGTTATGAGTGTGGTAGCACCTGATTAGGGCTCCTAGCTATTAAACCCCGAAAGTGGGGTAAAAAGCCTTATGAAAGTATAAAAATAGGTTTTAATACCAAAAATACTTTGTAAAAAATTATTGCCAGAAATAAAATTTTGAAAGAAAAAACTATTACCAGCAATATAGTTTTTGAAAAAAATATATTACCAGTAATACATTTTTTTAAATAATATTACCAGCTATAAATTTTTGAGGTAAAAAATATTACCAGAAATAGATATTTGACAAAACAAAATATTACCAGGAAAAAAAAAATTGTCGGCATTAAATAGCCCATTGGGTTTGATATGCCGTAAAACAAACCAAACCAAACCGATTTGTGGCAGAGTCTGCAAAAGAGAGAGGACAGAATCATAGCAGAACAATGTCACAAATTAGATGTCCTGTGATCTCACATGTGAAGAAATAATTAAAAGCCACGGGCTGTTTACGTCTTATGAATATTTTCTATCAATATTATATCAATAATATTTTTAACTAGGAGAATGGCCCGGCGTTGCCCGTACTTGATTAAAGAATCATACGACTCATATAGCAATCGCTATCACTTGACTTAAAATGTTTTGTCCTTCCTTGCCTTTAAAGGAGTGCCCTTTGCCGTGCTGATGTTGCTACATGCCTTACTTCTTGCCTATCTCACACTGCGAATTTTTTCTAACCTCTATACTAAACATTAAATCTCTTACGAAAAAAGAACTAAACAAAATGAACACAAAACGATCAGCTTTAAAAAAGGACTCGTAACTGGAAAAACCGAATGAAAAAAGAATGTTAACAAATACCTTTTCACACCCAATCCAGTTCTGCGGAATCAGAATCAACGTTGAGTTTAAGCAAGCGAATGAGCCAACTGGAGTAAAGTGCCATGCAGATTTAAATTTTTCCCACTTGTGACGAATGCAGCTATCGATTTTCTTGCATGCTAGTTAACATTCGTGTCAGTGAGCTGTTGGCTCTCACGCTGGCCAATAGAATCTTTCTGCCTATTCGTGGCAGACAGCTATAGGCTCTCACTTTGACCAGTAGAAAATGGCCGCAAACTACATGCAAACTGCCGTAGAAGCATGAAAAAATCGATTATTTCCACTATAGATGGGAGTTGGGAAATGCAAAGTCGGTCTTGGCCTTCCCGCTAACATGGAGCATGTGCATGTAAATTTTGGTTCAAATCCGTCGAAAATTGCGGCCGTGTATTCGTTACACACACGCAAACATCATACCTTTTTATAGATAGATTTAATTTGCATGTGTATTTGTAAAATGTTTCTCTAATTTGAGATATGACAGTTTTTCTTCTATAACTTTATTTTTGGTTCTTTTGCAAACAATTTATTGTCGTGGAGGACGGGTTTTTAAGAATAGTTATTGGAATTTTTATTTTTTATGTACGTTGTCATTTAATAGATAATTGTTCGGAATTAGAAGTCGTAGAGACGATATCTCTTCCACCCAGTTATACGTTGAATAGCAAAAAAAAAAATGTGTGCTATAGCCTTGGTTGAAATAAAGAGCAACATACTGCGCGAAAAATCTTCTGTCCAATCAGTCATGAATCAAAAGAGGCATGATCGCCCAAGCCTATATCCCGTATGGCACTTAACTAGCTAGAAATGTTTATCACCATGACGTCTATAGAATAAGAAATATTCGATTTTCTTTTTAAACAAACGTTCACTAATATTGGATATGACTGTAATTTCCTATTTACTATTTAATTTTATCAAGATTTGTTTTCCGATGTTAAATTTTAAACTGTTAAGTGATTAATATCTTATAGTTTATGACTTAGGTAATGGAAATATACTTGCGCAGATCATGAATTCAAGTTAATAACCAATAAATTTATCTTATGCAAATGATGTCGTAGAGGTTGTTTTAAATTATATATTGATAATCTGAACACCCCATTTTAACGACTGAAAGAGGATTGTATTTTGCATTTGGAAATCGTATATGATTTTTCTTGATGATATTTGCCATCTTTAGATAACCTCATGTCATATTCATATTATCACGAAAATAATATGGATGTCGTTCGAGGAGAATTATGGTTTGGATATGAAAATGGCTCTTATCGCTTTTAGAATAAAAACGTACAATAATCATGTAAAGTGAATTACACGTGACAGTTGAGGAAAACGCAAGGGAAATAAAATCTTCACAACGCGTGTAGATAATTTCTCCTTTCAATTTTATATTTATTTCTGGGAAGTGGGCATTTGAACCAAAATGTCACCGACTAGCTGGTCGTACTCGGTCTTCGTTTACTGCTTCGCGAACATCCGCAAATAAAAGGTGCTGATAAATAAGTTGAGAAATATTCTTGAATTTGTAACGATTAAAAATAATTAAAATTTAACTCCATCAAAAAAAAAAATTAAGGCAAAAGGAAAGATGAATGAAAACAAAAGAATTTCAAGACAAAAGTAACCGATAAATTGACTAAAAAAACAAAAGGAAAATATTCCCCTCATTTTCAATGTCGTTAGGAGATGATTAAATCAATTTTGGTGACATAACTGTTTCCTCAATACTTGGGTTGAGTAGTATGTCTATAATCTATCATTGGAAACAGAATTAGAAATTGCTGAACGATTCTGCAAGACGAGATTTCCCTTGATATGGGCCGCTAAATGAGAAGGATCTACCGCTGTAGATTGAATAAAGTGTTCAGTTCAAAATTCCCAGAAGACACAAAGGCAAAAACGTTTTGATAACAACCATGAGAACATTAATGTAACTGTAAAGGATTCTATATAGATTGATCGATCGTTTCGTTAGTTACAGTTTCCCGTGTCTCTCCGGATCTTCGAGACAACTCTGAAAACTTCCCCACTAGTAAAAAGACAACCTCATTTATCCCTTTTTCTCTTTGATTGCATACATCAAGTTCACCGAACTTTTGTGCAAAGAACATACACAAATGAAATTAAAAATCATATTTTGATGGTATAATAAATCTTTCAGGTTTTATATGCGATGGTGAACTCTCTTGTCGGCTGATGTTTACACAGGCACTGTCGACTACCTCTAGTTTTATCTTCGTAACACTTTTACAAGACTTTACCTGACCGAACCTCAGGTAATGAATTGGGTTAAATTCTAAATTTTTAATTTACTTAGTTCTCATTAATAACACAAGTTAGTCCAGTTTGTTGTAAAAGTAGCCCCAAACTTTTTTTTAAAAATATCAACATTTACGACAGCCGTCGGTTTCGTGACATGACAATCGTGTTTTATAATATGAACTTTTAATGGGGTGCGGCTTAAATGATTTCAGATGCAGTGTGTTATACGAGGGACGTTAGACAATTTTTAACCCGACCTACTTACACAAATCTGACCAAACATCAGACTTAGGGACAGAAGGGCAAGATGATTGGGCCAATTATTTTTCAGAATTTTCTCATACATATGTGTGTGTGTGTGTGTGATATCAAACCAATAGTTGTAAAATAATACGTCGTTGCAAAAATAAAATAAAACGAAAAAGTGACCAATGTTTTAAATAAAACCAGATGCGAGCTTCATACAAACGGTGTGTGTGCGTCGAAGGCCTAAACTATTTTATTTTAAGGCCTAAACTATTTTATCGAAATTTAAATGTGTATATTGATTTTCCTGTTGTAGTCACATACCGGGGTACCATTCCCAGTTCATTCTTAATATACATTTATATGACTGATTTCCAGTATATATCACAGGAGTTAGGTTTCAAGATTAGGTCTTAAGCTGAATTATGTCTCGGATGCCTGTAGCATGCAATACTGCTGGAGTGGTCATGGTTGGTGATAATGATGCTAATCCCGATACCATGTTTGGACATAGTCATTATTTCCTGATTATTTTTTACAGACATAGTCGTTTTGGTTGTGGCAGTCACACACACACACACACACACACACACACACACGTATAGTTGAAACAAAAGGTTGTAGTGTTTTTTAATAGGTGGTGTTTGAACTAGTGACTTAGTTTTACATTTGATTAAAATTTATGACATACACATAATCTTCTGAAGGTGACATTTCAACAATTTTTCTATATGATTCATATCTATATTGCGATATTTTAAAGAGAAAAGCTCTAAAATTAGATGCATTTTCCTCAGTTGAATCTCTTGATACTGAAAATAGCGAAAAGATATATGTACCATTTATGGAGATGGTGCCGCAGCTGATCTTTTGGAATGCACCTTTATTAGAGTTTTAAGAGACAGAAAAATTTCGTTAGCAACAAAGAGAAGAGTATTGAACTGTTACATGAAATCTGTTCTCTCGTGTGGCAGTGAATGGACCTTCTCCTCAAAGATGAAGGTGAGATTTGAAGCAACAGAAATAGGGTTCTCCAGAAAGTTGCTAACATGGACCGAACACGAGAGGAACGACGAGATTTTGGAGAGAATTTAAACAGAAAGGAACCTTATACTTACCATCAATAAGAAGCAGTTGAAATTATTAGGGTACGTAATGAAGAATGAGGGGTTGGAAAACCCACAGGGCAGATTGAGGGAAATAGACATTGGAAAGGAGCGCATACTTCATGATGGTTTGGTTTAGTTTGTTTCATCAACCTCAATGGCTTATTTAATTCCGACAAGATTCTTAAAATAGATTCGTATGAACAAAATATATATTTTTTTTTGAAAGAAACAGTTTTTTATATCCGCTTTCGATTTTGTTTGGTTTGTTTTACGGCATATCAACGTCAATGCCGATATTTTTTTATTGTTAGTAATATTTCTTTTCAAAAATGTATTGCTGGTAATATTTTTTCTTTTTCAAAAATGTACTGTTGATAATGTATTTCTGATAATGCTTTCTTCAAAAATGTATTGCTTGTATTTTTCAAAATTGTATTGCTGCTTTTAAAGCCTATTTTCATACTTTCAGAGTTTTTTTACCCCAGTTTAGGGGTTAACTATTTGCTTATAACAAAGAACCTAATTGGTGCTACCACAATGGGTCATAATGGACCTGGTAACACCAGCAATTAACAGGTGGTCAAACGCTCGTCAAAAACTCATGATCAGATGCCTTGCTGCTGGATGCAATTCATTGTCTTACCCAGGAAGTGAATGTAGTCTATCGTCCTACCCTGGGCGCCTCATTGGATGGGGCAGTCTTACTCCTATGTAAACGTGCATTCGACGTATTCTGAACACCCAGTCGACATGGCAAGCCTACTTGGATGGTAGAAAAAGGTTTTGAAGAAATAACAAAATGATAAAAATTATTAAGAACTAGAAAGTACAAAAAGATGTCGAGGGCCATGATGCCTTACGTCCTGAAGAGATACGGCATATAAAAGAAAAGAAGTCCGTAGCTGATCTTACTTTTCGTAAGATGTTCGCTAAATTTAGAAATTATAATTTTAATCTGGAATTGTTGTTGATGATCAAATCGAAACGTTGACTACAAATAATCCAGGTCACATATATCTCGTATAAGCGTTGTAAGACACTTGAAATACTTCGATATGCGAGTCGCTACGATGTTTTGTGTCTCATTAATTAACGGAAAAAAAATCTGTCTTTGTTTTCTTACTTTTGAGCAGATAATCATTGTTTTAAAAGAAACATCACAAGTGATGAAAAATGGATTGCTTACAGCAATGTGAACAGAAAGAGGAAAACGAAATGAGCCACCGTAAAAAGCTACAAAAGCTGATCTGAAGTTGGCACTGTGTCTGGTCGGATTGGAAAAGTATTATGCACTGCAAGCTCAGATGTTGAATTTAGACATGTACTCTTTCCAAATGGATTGATTAAAGACAGCAATCGATCAAATGCGTCCAGAATTGGTCAATCAGATGTTGTTGGCTTCCATCAGAATAACACCAGATCTCACGACCGGGCAAAAATTCGTACAGCTTCACTGGGATGTCCCACTGCACCTGCTGTATTTAACTGACGTTGCACCATCCGATTACCATTTATTTGAATCCAGAAAAAAATTCTCTAAATTGGAAAAAACTTCCATTTACGTACTGGTAGCTTGTAAAAAAAATACTTACAACAGTTAATTACTTAGAAATATCCCATATACCAGGAGGATCGATAAGCTGCCTCAAAAGTTAATGGAACAAAATTGTATATGTGAGAAAGAATTACATAAAACAAAAGACGGGATCATGATAACTCTATGTAGAAATATATAAGTAACATTTTGGGCACCTCGACCTGATGTAATGGTTAGAAGGCTTGTCTTGGTAGATCAATTACGACTGAGTAGTGAGTTCGATCCTCACTGGGTGCCCCATACTTTCGGCCATGTGCCACATCTAAGCCGGTCTTAGAAAATCACTATAAGTAACGTTTTTAAATTTCACTTGATAAACGCCGTGAATTTTTGCTTCGACCCGTTATATAACAATGCATATTATTTTTTAACATTTTTGGCGATCAAATTTTAAATTTCTTTGATGTTCTTAATGAGGCTACCACCTGATTATCTGTGTTTATGCCTATTTTTTTTTGGCATAAATAATATCAGCTTCGCATGATCGATGTAATTTCAGTTTAGTCAAAGAAGCAAACATTAGAAATATTTGAAGGCATGAGATGAATGTCACTCATATTTCACGAAACTCTTTCTCTTTTACGCGCTATGTTTTTTTTCAGGGCATAAACGATGATGGATCCTGTCTTTTCTTGTTTTATGTAATTCTTTCTCATTTCGACCCTTGTTTATCTTTTTCGTTGTTTGTCGATAATCTAAAAAGTTCTTCGCGAGAAAATGAATCTGATCTAAAAATTTACTGAACACATCGTAAATGTAAACGAAGGCCGAGGAAAATTTTGGTCAAAACAATACGAGTAACTCTATTTGATTTACTGTACAGATTTTCTGAAATTTATTCGCTTTTTCTGCGATGAATCTAATATGCGATAATGGTAATTTGTGTGATCGTGAATTACGAATTCTTTACTTTTTGATGCTGTTTGCATAGCTCTTGCCTCCTTTGCATTTACGTTCAAGCTGAGTGTAGAATTAAATAATAATTTTTTGATAATGACTGCTGAGCGTGCAGTGCGAAAAAGTAAATATCGGAAACGCTGACAAATGTTACTGCTTTCTTAAGGAAAGAAAAAATAAACAGATACAGTGTTTTGTTTTTTTTTTATTAAGTTTTCCATAGAAGAGAAGACGCGTAATCGCAGTGAAATAAAACTTAGGAAAACAATGGAAGATTGAAGAAATAAAGATGAGAAATTGTTTTGTTAAAAGCGATATCGGAAAAAGCTTTACCCGCCATATTTTTTCTCTATTTTAACTTATTCTCTTAATGTGAGTGTAGAAACAGGTTCTGTAAGGAAAATAAAATAAGAAAGTCCACAACCTTAAGTATTTGTGCTCAAAGAATTTCAAGATTAAAATTTCAAACGAAACTCATCAGTTCTGCGATTTTCTTGACATTTTTTTAATCAGTTAAGGTAAAAAAAAAAAAAAAAAAAAAGACACAGGCTGCAAATGTTATTCTTCTAAGTCAGATAAAAATAAGGAAATTCTGAAGTCGCCAAAAGGCTTAGGCAGACAATTGAACAGCATGTTCTTGGTTTAAATAAAACAAAAATGTCAGATAGAAGTAAATTAAGTACAAACCCAACGAACGATCACTGTTATACTAAACAAATTGCTTACAAGCAAAACAAAATATACTTCCGACGCAGGAGCTAAAAAAAAAAAAGTATAAGGAATAGGATCTGAGAATAGGCAAAAAATATTAATACTTAGTGTTTAAGAAGATTATAAGAATTAGATACGCCACCAGGTAAATTCATGTTTAAGTGGCAATGCATAAAATAAATAAAAAATGCAAACAAGGTGTTTATTTCGACAATAATTTCTTAGCGCATGATATCCAACATTAGAATAAAATTGAACTATAAAGACGGAAGTCACTTGATAGAATGAAAAGAAAAGCCGAGACAAATAGTTTCGTCAGGTGCCGGAGTGCAAGAAAGATGTTCTCTTTTAAACCTTTCTGTTAATGTTTGTATCTCTTATAAGGGAGATAATTTGATGTACATGAGAACGTATAAGAAACCCCCGTGTACAAGACGAAAAAATACCCGATACCCACAGATAAAAAAATAACTTTAACAGGAGGTTTATGATAGCAATTGGTTATAGGTTCGTTGATTTTATAGAATATTAGACCTTGTTGAAGTGTTTAATGTTAATTTTTTTTTTTTTTTTTTATGGTGCGTCCAACGAGAATTTTGCTAAATTCTTGATGTGCGGCTTACTTTAAGCCAATGAGTGATCATGGCTCTCGAAAGCTTCGTATTTCTTGTGGCCCTTACCAGATTTTCTCCCTTTTCCCGTTCCGCTATACACTCGCACAAGCCTATCAGGTAGGTGGCTCGCTATCTTCCCCTATATTTTTTGCCCTCAGTATGCTCCGTGAGGGTTAAGTTTTCCAAGCCCTTTTACCTCCTTATCTCTCCAAGGAAATTTGTCTTTTCCCAAAGAAATGTTCTTTTTGTTGTCCATTTTTATTTTTTTTTTAAGACTTCCTTGTTACATACTCATTCCGTCCATGGAATCCTCGGTATTCTTCTGTATAACCACATTTTTGTTGTCTCTGTTTTTCTCATCATCTTTGGGTAGATTCTCCAGTATTCACTGCCATATAAGAAAATGGATATCACATATCAATTCAGTACACTTTTCTTTCTTTCTAACATTTTTTTTTCTGATACATTGCTTAGTTTTTGGAAAACACCTATCGCTAGTCCAGTGGGTGTTTATATGTCGGTTTTGAATTATCCATCCTCTGTTAAAACACTTCCCAGATATTTAAAATTCTGTACTTGCTTAATGTTGTCATCTCCGATTTTAATTTGGTGCAAAAATAATGTCGTTTTCTTACATAGTAACATATCTGAGAAAACGACATTATTTTTGCAACAACCTAATAATTTGCCTCTTCGACGTTTTCCCTTGCTAAGAACCATACTTTGTTTTCTTGCAGTTGATCTTTAATACTTTTCCTTTTTTTTCCTTTTTCATTTACTATCCTATCTAGAAGGCCTTGTGGTTTTCTTTCCGTGTTAGCCATCAACACAGTGTCATCTGCGTTTATAATATTGTTAAGATTACGTCCGCCGATAGTAAATCTTATCCAAATTCGAAGTCGCATTGAGATAGCAAAAGATGCCTTCCAGAAGTTAGCAAATACTAAGAAATAAGAAAATTTCTTTGGAAACAAAGACAAGAATTACTGAACTGTTATGCAATATCAGTCCATCGATATGGCGCTAAATGATAGACAATCTCCTCACAGATGAAGAGAGACTTGTAGCAACAGACATTTCTACAGAATACTATGAAAACAATACTGAGAATAAAATGGACCGAAGATGACCTCAACGACAGTGTTAGAGAAAACTAAAATATGAAGGAGACTGTACATAACATCAGAAAGTTGTTATGTATACGTTCAAATTTCAAGGAGAGATAATGAGAAAAATATCTTGGAGAATTTGATACTCACAGGATATACTGAAAGCCAGAGGACAGAAGGACAGCGCATAACCTACCTAAATGATCGCTAACGTCCTGAAGGGACACGGCACATTGAAGATGGGTCATCAGATCCTTTAGTATAGTTTTGCTCTAAAGGCTGAATAAATCTGGGATGAAAACATATCCGTGTTTTACTTTTTTTTTCTTTGACTACACAGACATAATGGCAAGTAGACTAACCTTAATAACAATGATTCAATGCCGTGGCGCCTGTTAAAATTTCCAGAATGTATTTATATAATAAATGTATCAAGTGAATTTACTTTACAGTATATTTTCTTATTATAAATTCTTATAATATCTTATTTGGTGTGATATGTTATTACATAGTTTTAAATATGTGATGATTTCTCCGTGTCTCACCCTTATATCAATCAATCAATCTCACTCTCTCTCACTCTCTCTCATATATATATATATATATATATATATATATATCATACTTATAAAACCCAGGTTGTGTGTGTGTCTGTACGTTTATATATTGGATCGGATTTCCTACATTTTTTCAACCGATTTCAACAAAACTTCACAAGACTACGTAAAAGTACCTTGCGGTGGTCCTGACAGCGCCAAAAATTGGAAAAACAATTGTTTTTGCACGAAATCAGTTTGAAAACACGATTAAGAGGCATCGCGAGAATGAAAGGGGGACAACTCATATCGAATTATTATAAAACCCACTTTTTATAAAACCCACTTTTATAAACTTCACTTTTTATTTTGGCAAGTATTGTTTCTTATTGTCTTGCACACTTTTTTCTTTATTTTTACATTCAGAATGCTTTAAAAATTCCATTTACAAGACAATTGTTTATAATAAAATTCTATTTAATCGGTAGACTCATAACGGTTGAAAACAATGTTTTTGTTTGAGTTTGGGTTTAAAAAAAAAAAAAAAAAAAAAAATTCAGACATGCGTGTCCGTCAACCTTAATCTTTTTCAATTTTATTTTTCAGTCTTTATAATGGTCGATACTTGATCTATCTCTTACTGTTACATCCCCGGGAAATGCCGAGCCCTATTGCTAGTATATATATATGCAGAATAGTGGACAGAATAATTTTTTAAGGGAATGAAAATATTGGCAAGAAATTACTGAATTTAAAATAAATAGTTGATTCCGTATATAGTTTTGAATAATCTGAATTTTTAAAAAGTTTCGATCTACTATATTCATAGTTATAGATTTTTCTATTAATGCATTTCAGAATTATTCGCCTCTTTATGGAAATTATGAAATAATATTGCTCTATAGCACTTGTAATATTTTTTTAAAATTTGACATTTAATACAAACATCATTGGAAATTGAAAAAGTACTAACCTGATTCTATAAAATTCTAAAAGGTAATGAAGAAGGTTATATGTGATTGCCACGTACTGTGATGACTCATTCTTTCTGCAACCATCACGAAGACGGTTGCACTTGATAACAAACTCCAAATTAAGATAGTTGATGCAGACAGTATGATGGATATACAACACTTTCCAAGCATTTCAATTTTCTTAGATTGACAATTCAAAGCATTATCAGGAAGTAAAATGAGACTCATTGTGTTGTGAATCAAGGAAGAAACGGTTATTTTTTTGAGAGACCTAAAAGGAAAGTTATTAGGGAAGTCTCAAAGAATCCTCGCTTAACGACAAAGGACATTGTCAATGATGTACAGACACCAGGGTTGTAAACAGTCACTAGATGCTTTCATCGAGCAGGACTTCGAGCTTGTAGCCCAGAGAAACCTCCCTTGCTTAAGGCCAAACACATAAAATGCAGATTAGCTTATGTTAGAAGCCATCTAGAATATGGGAATTAATATTGAAACTCTGTTTTATGGTCATGAAACCAAACTAGAATTATTTTGTCATATGAACTCCCGTTATGTGTAAAGGAAGCTTACAAACCAAAACATACCTCCCTTACAATTAAGCATGATGGTGGGAGCATTCTTCTCTGGGGATGTTTTGCTGGTTTAGAACCAGGAGAACTAGTGCGAGTAAAGAGTATCATGGATAAAGAGCAGTATCTGGTTGTTTTTAAAATTAATATAAAACAAAGTTCAAAGTGTTTTGGGACATCAGTTGATGTTCCAAAATGATAATGACCCGAAACACACAGCACAAATTGTTCCAAAATACATAGACGGCAGCAAAATTAAGGTATTGGAGTACCATGGACAAACTCTTGACAAAAACTCCCAAATGAAAATTCATGAGCATATTTGAAAAAAAGTAAAAGAAGTTCTTCGAATTTGAAAGAACTAGAAGCTATTGCCAAGGGGAAATTGAGCAAAATACATATCAGCGTGTAAGGGATTATCAAAAATGATTAAAATTAATCAACAATAAAGGTTACACAATTGATTATTGATATAAGAGGGCCAATAATTATGCTTCTGGTTTTATTTTTGTTATATTATTTGACATTAAAATAAAAAAATGTTGTGGACATCAATGTACATTCTTTCAAATCCATTATTTCATAACTTGTGAAAAAATCCACATTGGGTTTCCATGAAAATATGACGTATTACAGCTTTATTTGTAATTATGTAAAGTGGGTGAATAATTCAATAAACAACTACACACACACACACATATATATATATATATATATATATATATATATATATATATAAAGACTTATACCCACAGAAAAAGAATATGGACTTAACCTACGTTTTATGAGGTATATTGATGACACCTTTTCTATTTTTGATTCCGCTAGTGATGCCATTGACTTTTTTACGGAACTTAATTCTCTCCATCAATCCAGTTTACTATGAAGGTTGAGAGTGATGAGACATTGCCCTTCTAAGTTCTTCTCGTTGAACGCAAGGATGTTTTTTTTATACCAGCATCTTCCGTAAATCCACTTTTACAATCTTGCACACAAGTTGGAACTATTTTGTTCCTAAGGCCCGAAAAATTGGTCTAATTTCTACCCTGATTCATCGTACTTTGATGATCAGTTCTCCTGTTTTGTTAAACGACGAACTTGCTATGGTCCAAAAATTTTTTTTAAAGTAATGTGTATCCTGCTAATATCATCAAACGCTTTTATCGATGGTAAAATTAGACGGTTCAGTGCTCCAACGGTCTTAGGACCGAGTCGGTGCCTGATTTATTTAAAGGTGGGCAGCAAATGTCAACTTTAGTCTGTCAGAATTTCAGCTTGTGCTTCTTCATGCTACAGCGCTTTTAAGTTGCGTACTGTGTTCCAAACAAGATTCGCATTTCCTTTCTTCAGTAAGGATCGTATGTCCTATTTTCAGAACAGTTTAGTTATATATAAATTCAAATGCTGATTTTTTCCGTCTTGCATAGTGTTCGCACGGTTTACCATCTCCGAGTCCTTGGGGCTGTTTTAAATCAAATTTCATCAACCGAACATATGCAAGCAAAAAGAGCATTTTATGCATTCGTTACGATTGATTGAGTGTAGGTGACCTTTTTTTTTTTCTATCTTATTACTCTTTTGAAACTTCCCCAATTTTTTTAGTCTTGAATTTATTTACAATTTAAATTTATTTTAATCGCGTTCCAACTTTCCCTTCTCATTCTTTATTTATTATTAATGTGTCTTGATTGAGTTTGTGTTTCGCCAACGATTACATTTTGAAAAAGTGTTGGTCGAAAGGTTCCTAGAGGTTTAATAATGACGTCTATTTTGTTTAAGTCTCTCTCTATATACAGACGGGTTATACTGCTTATATATATATATATATATATATATATATATATATATATATATATATATATATATATATATATATATATATAAGCAGTATAACCCGTCTTCGAGTGGGTCTTTCATTACTGGGAATTGTGAAGGAGCGGGAGTGGTCCTGAAACGGAAACTATAATAATATTATTGTAATAATTTAAACTATTTATTTTTATTAAAGTCTTTAGGAAATATATATATCCAAGAACAGATAGTAAAACGTTGCTGAGAGTTGTAATGGACAGAAAGTAGTGGAGAGCCATTGTCACCAACAATTTCGACTCAAACTGTTACTGAAGAATTATCTATCAAACAAATAAATTCATCTAAATCGGATGAAAACTGTGAAAATGCATACTCAACATCCGATCACGCACACACACATACACACACCCACATAGTTTGAGAATTATATATGATTACAATGATGTCCACCGTGTATAAGGGCCAGTCAAAGCAGAGGGTTACAGAGTCAGAGGTACATATTATGCGGATATATCTGGAAGATAACGGTTAACCCTTGACTTGAAGAGCTTAGGGTTGTAGTGATCGGGAAAGTAAAGTTTGCAAGTCTATTCCACACGGCAGTGGTTCGTGGGAACTTATATCTCATGAAAGGAATAAGAATGGTTCGCTACAATGACCTTGGCATGGCGGGTCTTAGTTGTAAGGACTGGTGAAACTAAGGAGTCTAGCTTTTCTGAACACTCTCCATGGGAATAGCAAGAGAGCAGTACGAGGTTTATCTCGTCTGTGAGTAAGCAGTTGCAAAGTGGAAAATAAGTCATACCCTACATGGATGAAGAGACAATTTTGGACTATATCGAGAGTGTAAAGTGAAAACGAGTCAGATCCTGCCCATATATGGTATCAATATTCCATTTTTCGCCTGATTTTAGCTCTTGCGATAGTTGTTCACTCGTCAGTGTCAACGTTGATGCCAAATGAAAGGGTATCTCCTGATAGTTCCATAGAACAATTTTTCGATACACGAAAGCAAACTGGGACAACTTGAGATCTTACATGGCGGAAGCTTCTCTCACATCCTTCTTCAAACACACTGCCTTCAAAACTGCTGGCCTTGTATCAAAATGGATTCTTATTGGAACGGAGATCTTTATTCCCCAGAAAACATTCAAGCAGAAACCGAACAGCCAGGGCTGGTTAAACACGAATCTGCTTCAGACATATCTTAACCACTACTACAATAGCTATCACAGTGAATGGTGCAGTTGGACATTTGCTGCATCTAGAACTGCACACAATCACTGCACTGTTCTAGAAAATGAAAAGTGTAGCGATGATCGTGCAGTCTATACCAAGTTTGAAAGCAAACAAATTGGATCCCGGAAGTTCGCGAAGACATCTAACCAAAATTCTAAATAGAGGGAAAGCACCAGTGTCTCCTATAATAAATGGACCCAAGGTCACCTCATCCTCGTCAGATAGGACAAAGCACTTTGCCTCGAATTAAATGTTAGATGGCAAATCCCATCCCCTTGTCACTGAGTACAATCTCCGGAATATTTTCATTGCAGCTTGGGAAATCTCATGACATATTTTAACCCCAAAAAAGAATCAGTAATATTATTGATTCTGATGTGGTGGCTCGGCTTCAGTCAATTTCCCATTGCCGTCAGGTTGCTTCTCTGTGATTTTTCTATAAATACTTTCATGGTAATTTTTCGGATGCGCTCTTCGCTATGGTATCTATACTTTTTCAGTGTAGTACGAGACTGACGTCGATATCACATCACTTTACATTTGATATGATTAGATATAACCGTAAATTCTATCCTAACAGCTTCTCTCGATTCTGAAACTCCCTTCTGTCTCCAGGCTTTCCAGCTAATTTTAATCTGCAAAAATTTAGATTCAATGTCGATCTCTATCTCGTGTCCACCTAATTACTATTTCCGCTTCCCAGTCGTTATTAAGGTTTCTGCTCCTAATTCTTCCACGACCATTTCTTGTGTCTTAGTGGCTTTACTGCCATGCAAGGGTGATACAGATTAAATAAAAAATATATTTGCTTTACTGTTGTGGTAAACCCTCTTACGGTATAATGAACTCTTCCTTCTCTCATAAATACAAACTGCGAGAGTCGGACGGGAGCGCAGAGTGTGGAGTGGAGTGGAGTAGTATATGCAGTGCTAATCTACTTCTTACTAACACTATTGTTTTGTATATATATCTTCAATATACTTTTTCAACCTACCTTCGTCTTCCGTGTCTTTCTTTCTGGTCCCTACTTAGGCCACAACAGATACATACAGTGGATTTCACATTAATTAACCTCTTAAAGTTTATATTTGTCTTTACACTTCTGTTGTTACGCTATCCCGTGCAGGTGGTGTAAATGTTATTGGTGCCAAAGTGCTTTTGTCTGTTGCGTTTATTTTCACATTATTGAATCCATCTTCTGATATTGTTGCTACGTCTCAGATTCTAGTTACGTGCCGAAAAGAGTTGTCTTTCTCGTAATCTTGCTAAAATATATGTTGAATGTGGCCTTGTTCGTGGTGGATGTATTCTTGACTAGTATCAGAGGTCAATGTTCGACCCTGAAAATCGAATCACAATTTCGAATAATGAGTTTCCCGAGAAACATATCCTTCAGACCTTAGCTTAAATTGGTACAGTACAGTTTTCTTTCTCCTTTTTGCATGATAAGCTACCAAATTAGTAGGGATACTATTATAACGCCACAATACTATGGCTATTTTTATAGCACATTCTGACTTATACAACGTACTTAGCATAAGGATTCTCTTTACGTAATGCTTTGGCTATTTGTCGTAACGCCCGTATTAGTTAGACTGAAGATGCATCCTTACTTAGACCGGATGTGGCACAAGATCAGATTTAACGTGAAGAACCCGAGCGCGTTCGCTCGGGTCCCTAGTAAAAAAAATTTAACAATTCTCTGCAACTGCGGTGAACAGGCAAATTGCTTGTTTCCTGCACTCGGCCGAGTCTCTATCTGTCGACAGAGACACGACTGAGTCAGCTTCTGCCAGAAGACAGATGTCTTGTCAGTTGCAAGCCAGACAGCGAACTGCCAGACTAGAAATGATTCAGTATTCACCTAGTACACTCATTGGGATGAGATGTGACACAAGTTCGGGATTGTGGGGAAACCGAGCGTGTCTGCTGAAGCCAATGTTCAAAAATGTACACAGTTCACGCAAAAGAGGATTCAGGTACATGTCTGTTTTTCTTAGACAAGTTTCTTTCTGTAGACAGAGCCATGTGTGATCTATCCTCTACCGGAAGACAGAAGACTTGTCAGTCGTAAGCCAGACAGCTAACTGCCTGTCTCAAACAGACGAGTTAGTTACCCAGTGTCACCAGTGGGATGAGATATGACACAAGGTCGGAGTTATTCTGGAGAACCCGAGCGTGTCCCCTCGGGCCAATAGTCAAATTTTATCCACTCCCTCTAAAGCGGGCCCAAGTACAAATCTCTTTTTCTCGGACGTTTTTCTGTCCGTAGACAGAGGCTCCGACTGTGTCACAGATGTCTTGTCAGTCGCAAGCCAGACAGTAAACTGCATGTGTTTAAACGAATAGGTATTTACCCTCTCACCGTACTGGTATAAGATTTGACACAAGTTCGGAATTATTGTGGGGAAGCTGAGCGTGTCCACACGGGTCAATATTCAAAGTTTTCACAACCCTCGCAAAGTCGGTTACAAGTCATCTCTTTTTCTCTGCCGAGTTCCTATCCATAGACAAAGCCCTCTCCATCTTCTTGCTGAAGACAGTGGTCTTGTCAGTCGCAAGCCAGACAGTGAACTTCCTGACTCGAAACCACTATATATTTACACAAACTTCCCACTGGGATGAGTTGTGATGAGATCGGGATTACTATGGGGAACCCAAGCATGTACTCTCTAGCCAAGGGAAAAAAATTTACACAGACCCCAAAAGCGGGCTTGGGTACTTTGCATAACTGTTTTTCTGACGCGATTCTCTATCCGAAAACAGAGCTCCAAATGAGTCACCATATGTCCGAAGGCAGTACCCTGTCAGTCTCAATCCAGACAGCGAACTGCGAATCAAGACTAGGTATTTACCCAGTCGCCCTACTGGAATGAGATGGGACACATTGGAAAAATTACGTAAGCAGACTTCTCCCACAAAACAAAATCTGTACTGGGTATGATAAGGAAAGTAGCTGGTAAACATCTTACTAATGCTATAAAATATATCTCGATAAATAACTGCAAAATAACCAGCAAAAAATACATCAATCATTAATTAGACAAAACAATCTCCACGGTCAATTGAATTGGTATATTTTCCATAAATCAAGTCATCGACTTTTATTCAGAGATTTGATTTCAGTTTGTACAGGGTCATTGCGGAGATTATCAGTTTGAAGGGTCATAACATTTAAAATTTTCCACCACGCCAAAATCTTGTTTATAAAATGATAATATCATTCTCATCTGCACTTATTTCCTATGATAATATGATATCATATGATTTTAATGATAAGTGTATTATGTTTTGTTTTTCTGAAAATTCTCTGAGGCAAGTAGAAACCCGATGTCTTTCTATGAGCTTTGGAGCAATGGAAATTCCATTTAAATCTAAAAGTTTAACTAGTCTTTCAAATTCAAAGTATATAACGGTTTAAGATGTGTCAATTTAGCAAGTTGTTTTACTCCATTATCATCAAAGATTAGTTCTGTCTTTTCTGTGAGCCACAAATTGCGAATATTTTCAACAGATAACAATCAAAATGCTAATGTTTAATATCTTCAGTTTAGCAAGGTTTTTCAGGAAGTGTGGTATATAATTTAAAAACTTTGATTTACTCAGTTGCCATCACATATATCTGAATTTTAACTATGTTAATTTTGAAACTGGAATCAATCTTGTAAGAAATTTTGGATCCTCATTAAGGCATATCAATATTATACCAAGTACTGTTTGAGGAAGTAGAGATGTATTGTAAACTGACTTACCAAATAGTTGTTTGCCATGATAGAGTAACATTTTCTTGATATATGCTTCATCATGGAGAATTATGCACCCTTTTTGATTGTCATTATGTGTATTAAATACAGATAGCAAAAAAGATTTTTCAGTAAGTTTTGAAACTTTTGATGTCATCCTTCTTAATGTTGGTAATAATGGTTTTAATCTACAATCTTAATATACAATGACCATGATGTTGTATAATACTCAAAAGCACGTATTACTATATCTGATCTGTATTTCATTCCAACCATTTTGGGAGCCATTGCTGAAAAATCCTAACTCAAGTTATCCTTGTGGTCGAAAGCAGCAGAATTTAAATATCAGATAATTTCTTCCAATGTTGACCAAGTATCAACTGCATTTGGTTTTTGGATACGCTGCAAATATAACACTTAACTCTATAATGAATGGTTTCAATTTTTATAGAATCTCAACATAAAGAGAGCGACAAATTTTGATAACTGAACAGTTAAAATATTTTCCGCCAAAAATACTACAACTGAATACACAGTCTTTTTTGCTGTTCATTAGAGTTTCTTTAAAATTTGTATGATTAATCTTATCTAATTCTAACAAAAGCATTCATTTCATTAATCTAATTTTGAGAGTACTGGAGGTTTTTTTTTTTTTTTTTTTAATATTCCTTTGAACACCAGGATGTTTTTGTATTTGCCTTTTTTGGCACACCTGGCTATACAGATGGTGGATTTCTGAGGCACATTTTCCCATGAACTTTTATGGTATCAAAATTTGAAGACCAATGTAGTTAACAAATAACTAGATTTTTTGTAACATTCACATTGTCATTTGGAACTGATTTTTTCTCATCACTCTCTCTCTCTCTCTCTCATCTTTGTCTTTTGAAAAGCAATAAACTGATGTTTTATTCATCTCACACACAGCTTTTGTCTTTCTGGCTTCTGTAATTTGTTTTGTAAGCAATGGCACAACAATTCCAGAGCATTGCTGGAAACTAATGTAATGGAAGGTAATGTCTGAAATTATTAGGTTTCTTAAGCACAATTATTTATTTTACTACTTCAATTTAGACAGAAAACAGCATGACTCGAAACGTCTAAGTATTTACCAAACCTCTCCACAAAGCAGAATGTAGCACAAGGCCGATTTTTACGTGGGGCGAAACCGAATCCATAGGTACAGGCAGAACTTCCGCGTAGACCCCACATATACTGGATTCGGTTTGTCTACCTCCCCAGACGAGACTCTGCCCTTCGGCATAGCCTCAGCTGTGTCCCTCTCTGTCCGAAGGCAGAGAGTTTGACAAGTCAGCCGCGAGCCTGGCAGAGAACTGCCTGACTCGAAACTGTTACCAGTCTTACTTCTGACATGGTGTTCTTTATATTAATGGACTTCTTCATATAGTCACCGGGATGTACTATTTACTCCAACACATTCATACACAAGCACACATATATATATATATATATGCGCACAGATACACACGCACGCGCATATATATAATAATTGAAATCTCGCCGATCTTCGGGTATTGAAGAAAAAATAAACTGAGTAAAGTAGATTTTACACACTTGTTTTTTTTTTTAATTTCATACTTTTCCAAAGAAACGAAAAATAAATTTGCGTCGTAAATATTTATCGAGATCGCCATATTTTTGGAACAAAACTTGGACTTCTGAAAACATTAAACCTATTTTAAAACTACACTTCAGAATTTTGCATCAATTCGGTTGATAAAGATTTAGAATATATATTTTTACGAGTTTTACTCCCATAGATTTGGGGAAAATCCAGGACACAATATGCATGCATACAGACAATACAAATTGATATTCGTTGGAAACAGCTTACATGAACAAAAATTTATTGTCGCGGACATAAGCGGTTTTTTTTTTTTTGGTTTTTTTGTTTGTTTTTGTTTTTTTTTGTTTTGTTTTTTTATTATTAATTAAAACTTTATTATTAACTTTCCAGTCCTGAAATAATTAAAATTTGAAAACTATTGCTATGGTATTTACAGAGCGAGTGGCTTTCGATTTTTATTAATATTCATCGATTTTAACGTTTATATACAAACCCGTATGTTTAAGATAAACACTTCATTCAAATTTTTGCTTGAAATAAACCAGAGAAAAAATTTAATTCGAGTTCTCATCCAATTAAAATTTCCAAATCGTTTCCAGGACTCGTTTTTCTTGCCTGTACTTGATCAGGGAATGTCTTCGATTTGTATTCATTCATTTGGATATGGATTTACATCGAAAGTAGAACCATGTTGACTCGCGTTTTTATTTTACATTAAAAAAAATGCATGATAAAGCACGGTAAAATATTTAATGTAATTTTTTATTTAAAATTTTCACAAATATACATTAATTAGGTCTGTCAATATTTCTGAGATGAGATATTGCTGGCCTTTTTCAAATTGTTGATCACGATAGATGACACGCTCTCTCCCAGAAACTGTAACTAAGGCATATTTGCAGTATAAACCACAGGTGGGTTATGTAGGTGTTGAATAAAAACAAAATGCGCCTGAGCATTGTAAACAGATATCCTCGAATACGAGTGGCCAGCTACATATTAGTACTATACATAGTGTATTTATGCTCAAAGCGAATAGTATATGGGTAAATAGTACGGCTTCGTTCAAGGCATATTTAGATGACGATAGAAAATGAACAAAAAACATATATTTCCTGGTGGACGCCTCAGCAAGGCTCATAATTTATGGAACCCGGTTCCGCTGGTAAAACAGAAAATCAGGACAAGTATGTTTTTAAGTCCATTGAGAACTAACAATGTTCTGCATAAATCACACAAATTAACCATGATACAAATGCATGTGTATCTTAAAATATCATTAATATTTACATTAAAAATAAATACATAAATATGCATTTATCGAAAAAGAAACTGACAGGCTAGACAGTTTTGTGTACACATTCCGAGTTACCATAATCTTTTTGTGTACACATTCCGAGTTACCATAATCTTTTTGTGTACACATTCCGAGTTACCATAATCTTTTTGTGTACACATTCCGAGTTACCATAATCTTTTTGTGTACACATTCCGAGTTACCATAATCTTTTTGTGTACACATTCCGAGTTACCATAATCTTTTTGTGTACACATTCCGAGTTACCATAATCTTTTTGTGTACACATTCCGAGTTACCGTGTTGTTTTTGAGTACACATTCAAATGATCATCTTCTTTTTTAGTACACTTTCCAAATGATAATTTTCTTTTTGAGTACACTTTCCGAATGACCGTACTCTATTTATGTACACATTCCGAATGGCCGTACTCTTTATCAGCTAGTAACATTTTCATGGGTTGCATACAGAAGTACTTTTTTTTTTTTTTACCCAGTGTAATTTAATACAATCGCGTGCATGTTAAAAAATGACGGGGATGCTGAGAAGATTTTGAATCGAGATTTAGAATTAATGTGCACGATGTAATGTTAAATACATGCTACTCTCCCAGAAGCAAAATCTATATAGTTACCGAGTTAGTTATTAACTGGTCCTTGATGTTATTTCTAACTTTTTTTTTCTTTTAGATCAAATCAAAACATTTTTTTTATTTAACTCAGTTAAATTTTTCATTATCAGTTCAATTACACTTTATATCGATCTCTTCTTGTCTCTCTAATAAAATTTTAAACAAGCCGTATATTGGTTATGCAAAAACTACATTACCGCTTCGATTAAAGTCTCATTTTTCGACAATAATTCAATTAAACCATATATAACCAATCAAAACGGCAACAAAACATAAAAAATATGACAAATCCTTACAATTAATACAATATAAAATATTATATAAATTGTAAAAAAAAAAAAAAAAAAAAAACGACTACAAATGATAGAAGCATTAAACATAAACAACAATCCGACAACAGTGAGATGTTATCAAATTTAGGAACAAACTTGATATATTTCAGAAATAAAGCGCGATATCATAATACAAACTGTCACGTGAAGAAAGATATCTGAAAAGGATTAAACTAACACAACACAAAACAAAACAAAAAATGTAGTCCACGCAAAAGCAGGTTTGGGTACAGGTGTGTGTTTGTTTTGTCTTTTTTTTTTGTTTTTTAGCTAAGTTTGTTTCTGTAGACAGAGCCCTGTTGGAGTTATCCTCTACCCGAAGGCAGAGGACGTATCAGTCGCAAGCCAGACAGCTAACTGGCTGACTGAAACATACGAGGTAGTTACCCAGTGCCACCAGTGGATGAGATGTGACCCAAGGTCGGAGTTATTGTGGAGAACCCGAGCTTGTCCACTCGGGTCCACAGTCAAATTTTAATCGCCCCGTCTAAACTGGTATGAGATTTGAGACAAGGTAAGGATTATTGTGGAGAACCTGGGCGTGTCCACACGGAAAAATGGTGAAAATGTTCAAAATGCTCGGAAACGCAGGCTCGGTTACAAGTCGTGTCTTTTTCTCAAGGACACATGGCACAGTGGGTTAGTTAGATCCAGTGACAGAACCCAAAAAGTGAGAGTTCAATACTTGTACATAGCACATGGAACTAGAAGAGTCTACCCCCGCGAGTGAAATAAAGGGTTAATTTCGACATTCCAAATGCCCAAAGAAGGCCGGAGCATACACCGGCGGAAATGTTGATAAATATGAGGAAAATAGTCCGAATAATGTAAATAGTGTACAAAACAAAAACTAAAATTATTTTATATATATATATATATATATATATATATATATATACATATATATTTATATATATATATATTTATATATATATATATATATATATATATATTTATATATATATATATATTTATATATATATATATATTTATATATATATATATATTTATATATATATATATATATTTATATATATATATATATATTTATATATATATTTATATATATATATATTTATATATATATATATTTATATATATATATATTTATATATATATATATTTATATATATATATATTTATATATATATATATATTTATATATATATATATATTTATATATATATATATTTATATATATATATATATTTATATATATATATATATTTATATATATATATATTTATATATATATATATTTATATATATATATATATTTATATATATATATATATTTATATATATATATATATTTATATATATATATATATATTTATATATATATATATATTTATATATATATATATATTTATATATATATATATATTTATATATATATATATTTATATATATATATATTTATATAAATATATATATATTTATATAAATATATATATATTTATATATATATATATATATATAAATATATATATATATATATATAAATATATATATATATATATATAAATATATATATATATATATATATAAATATATATATATATATATATAAATATATATATATATATATCTCTGATGTTGGGGTCATTTCCTGTTTTTTACTCCATATTTTGGAATCCAGATTTTTAAGTTTTTAGATTGCCACTCAAAGCTAAAGAGATAAGCCAACTTTGCTATTTAACATTTAACTGTATTCTGAAGAGATCGATCCATGAAATTACCAAGGTTAATTGTCAACGTGAGCACAACGGACAGAGCCAGAATTTGAAGACATTTTACAACTTCTATGAACGAAATATTATTGTCGAATATCCCCATATTTAAAGGCAAATGTTATTAAAAACAACAAACGTTTTATCCCGATTAATTTTATTGATAGACTTTTCCAAATTACGAATATATATATATATATATATATATATATATATATATAACGTCATCCACAGACAGACTGGTTCGCTGTTTCACAGCTCATCAGTGTGGCTAGACATCCGGTTATATATATTTGTTTGCATATATGTATTTATATATATATATTGTAATATGTTTTTACCCGTGTATGTATTCCTGCGAACTCATGCGTATATATGAGGGGTTTTTTTTTGTATATATTTGTGCGTTAATGTGTTTTCTTTTTATATTATCTTGTTTAATTTTATTTTAAGTGTTGCATTTTACCTGGACATTTGAATTTGTTTTTTTTTCTGTTTGTTTTTTTTTGTATGTGTGCGTATGAGTATGTTTATTTTTTCTGTCCATTTCTGTATATTTGTCTTTTTCTTTGTGTTGTTTATTGCCGAATATTTGTTTTCCTATTCTACCCCTCTTAAATTTTTATCTATTGAACCCCCTTTTTATCTATATATCTTTGCCATGTAATTAATATTTTAATAGTCTGTTTGCATTCGTTTGCTAAAACTTTCAAAAGTTGAATTTTTGTGGGTGTGTATATGTCTGTGTCTTTATTAATGTATGTGTGTATGATTGCTTATATATGCCTTTCATTGTATGTATATGTTGTGTGATATTATATTTTTGTCGTGGACACCTATTTCCTGTTTTGTTCGTGTTTTTGCATATTTATAATTGTGTATATTTCATCATTTGCAATATTTCGTTCTCATCTGTCCACATCATCATTTCAAATGTATCTGAGTTGTGACAATATTTTACATCACCATTAGATTAACGTTTATTCTGAGATTTTGGGTTTTCAATTAAATCAAAATGAATAATAAAATATATGTATTCTTTCCTCAGTTTCTTCTTTAAATAATTTTTGTAATATTTTAAACTTAATACAGGTTAAATTTAAAATTGGTATTTTTTTTCAATTTTATAGTAAAATTTAATATTTTTACTGTGATTTTATAACATGTTTATGCTATAATTTTCGAATAAATTATATTTGCTCTACACTGTATTGAGCACTCTCATAAGAATGGTATTTTTGGTTATTGGAATTTTAGGAAACCAACAAATTGCCTTACGTTTTCATTTTTTGAAGTTGTATTTTGTGTATATATCTATACAGGTTGTATCAAAAATACAAACTTTGGGGCCGGGTTCCTCCCAATAAAACAAGGGCTTCCTTTTTAAGTTATTAAGTTTAAAGTTTATGGTAGATGCTGTTAAATTTACAGTACAAGATACAATCCAAAAATACATTTGCAAACTTTGGGGACGTATTCCTCACACGAAAACAAGGTAAATTCTCCATATAAACATTTGCCCAAAAGCCTATCGTTGTACCTCAACACACCAACTCATAACAAATTTTCTTCTTGCTTCTACACACTCAACCACCCGTCGGATCATTGACTGGCGGACCTTTCAAATACTCTTGCACGGTGTCGCATGGTTTCGAAGGTTGTATCAATTATTAATGCCAGCTGCATAAACCAATTGTTTTAGGTGGCTCCACAGATAAAAAAATCCAAAGGACTGAGGTCGAGGTAATGTTCCGGCCATGGAACAGGTCCTTGCCTTCCTATCCATATTTCAAGGTAGATGTCAGCCAGTGCGTCGTGAAAAATATGACTAAAATGTGTTGGAGCCCCATCATGCATGAACCACATGAGTTTTCGTATTAGCATGTGTACATCCTCTAGCATGTTTGGAAGTGTGTTTGAAATAATGTCTCTGCAGACAGTTCCTGTAAGACATGCTGGGAGATCATTTGGATCTAACAGACACTCACCTACAATTCCAGCCCACACATTAATCTTAAACTGGTGCTGGTGTCTAGCTTATATTGTACGACTAGGGTTTCGATCCGCCCACAAATGCTTTGTTATTCCCTCTCTTCTAAATTTTGCTTCATCCGTAAACAAGACTGAAGAGACAAACAATAAATCGGCAGTTTGGGTAATAAACCATCGGCAAAAGTTCTTGCGGGTTGAGTGTTCAGATGGCGAAAAACCCTGCACACGTTGCAAATGATACGGATACAGGAGCTGCTCTTGAAGTACTCTCAATGCGCTACTATGAGATATACGACATGCTAAGGCCACTTGAATGGATCGTCTCTGGCAGCTTATAGAATGTGTTCTTCATTATCAGGCGTACAAGCAGATCTTGGTCTTCCTCGATCCATAGTTTGTGATGCCATAGATTCTGTCTCAGCAACAAGACGACAAACAGCAGTAAAGCTTTGATGACTCTCTACTGCCTTCGGTAGGGAAACGCAATCTGATACAGCCGTGTTGCCTCGTTCCCATTACCATTTGCGTCTATAAAATCACATCTGCCTCATCACGATATGAATACCCTGCCACTGTTAAACGGAAAACTTGTCAGTTAATTCACTACTACACCCGTTAAAATTTGAAGACAGTCTATCCACAAGTGTACAGAAATGCCAAAGGTAAACTAGTCTATATGGCAACAAAGCGTACTGTAAACTTTCTTTAAACTTAATAACTAAAAAACGAAGGATATGCATATGTTTATATGGACTTTTGTCCTTGTTTTAGTCTGAGGAACCCGCCCTCAAATTTTGTAAAAGTATTTTGATACACCCGATATATATATATATATATATATATATATATATGCACTTTTTGATTTAGAACAAATACGGCTAAAACAAAATGTAAAATAAGATTATACAAATATGCAGCTATTAGAAAAGTGAATACGATGAAGAGATTTTTTTGAATGTGACACGACAGATAATTATTTCCTCAATTTCTTTTCGACATTGTTAGATTCTACCGAATGAATTTTCTTTTTTTAAATCAAGACAAGAACGGCTTTATCGCTTCTGTGCAGAAGCATCGTCATCAGAGATGTTTCGAACTGAAGGCACACTAAAATTCAATATGATTTCTTATCTTCAATATTTCTACGTGAACCTATTCGTGTTTCTTCAACACCCACAAAACCAACCTTTTCCTTCTACTGAAATTATGCTGAACGGCTCAAACATGGCCTCCACCAGGGTCAAATATGGTTCCGCATTCCTTCTCATATACTATTTACCAATCATATCTAGACGGATCGGTCTATCCTGCTATTTAACTGATAGAGAAGAGATGCTTCTCTGGTCCAAGGGTATTTGTACAAAAGGGAAATTAACGACCGAAATTCGAACTCATTTCGCTGATTTCACGTCCCGGGCCTCTAACCATTACATCATATGCACATCGCATTTTAATTTAAACACGTTTACTTCTTTACGTCCTGGGTATGACTATAAACTACATCCCATTCCTGGGTAAGACGATAAATTACGTTCAGCAGAAAGGCCACTTATCAGGAGGTTTTGAGGAGCGTAGAACAACCTCTTAATTGCTGGTGTTCTCAGGTACACCCTGACCCAGGGTGGTAGCACCTGTTAGAGTCCCAGCTATGGGCAAACAGTTAAGACTAAAACTGGGGTAAAAAACACTATGAAAGTGTAAAAATAGGTTTTATTTCCAGAAATACTTTGTAAAAAAACTATTACCAGCAATACTTTTTGGAGAAAAAAAACTATTAAAATCAATATATTTTTTTAAAAAATATTACCAACAATTTTTTTTTTGAAAAAAAAATCACTAGCAATACATTTTTGAAAAAAAAATATTACCAGCTATACATTCTTGAGGAAAAGTATTACCACCAATACTGTTTGGAAAAAATTACCAGCAATACATTTTTGAAAGAAAAATATTACCAGAAATAGATTTTTGACAAAATAAAATATTAGCAGAAATAAAATATTAGCAGAAATAAAAATTTTGTCCGCATTAAATAACCCATTGAGGTTGATACGCCGTATACCAAACCAAACTACTCTTTCTTTATATAAACACTTCAAGAAGGCAATATATGTTTTTATTCACACGAAGTTTAGTCTCATATTCAATTATAATGGGAATATAAAACAAAAATGGATTTAGTCAGGTTAGTGAGGTGATTCAAGAAATAGCCACTCCCGAATTAACGGATTCAAGGGACACAGCATTACAGTGAAGCAGTTTCAAAGCGAGAAGCTTTTTTTCGTCAGAGGGTGAAGATGATCCCATTCTTGTTCGGCAGTGATTCAAACTTGACCTGCGCGCTCAACAAACTCTGAAGAAATTCAGGATACAAATCAGATAATTTTTTTTTTTCAACTGATTTCTTATTTTCAATTTGTAAGCCAAAGTAGTGCTAGTAAATGAAACCCGTGACGCTTTAAATATCCAGTTCTTTTCACATTTTGAAAATCCTGCGAGATAGTAAATATGCCCCATGAAAATATGCACTGATCAAAGACCCCGTGTTAGGGATACTAATTTGTTATATCATGCTTCTGGCATGATATAAGAACAAGTGGTTCTTTGCAGATAATGAGTTTTAATTCAATATAGCCTAAACTCAGCAAAATAGATAACGTTCGTCGTTATTTAGAGGAGAAATTTAGGTCATTATGTCTAAAAAAAAATATCACATTTGAACACTTTATGATCTGTTATAAGAAGGGTGAATGGTGTCAATGTTTCTTTGAAGCGCTCACTAAACGTAAAAGTTTCTTTGAAGCGCTCACTAAACATCCTCTTCAAATTCAGCGAAGGAAAGTGAGAAGAAAGGACTAAAACTAATTGCAAGAAGATAGATTGTATGGTTGTTATCAAAAGGAATAGCTCAACATGCAAATTACAAATTGGAGATAACAAAATCAAGAACAACAATTTCAATATGTCGGAAGTGTTTTAACAGAGGGTGGAAAGTGTGACACTGAAATTTGAAGGCACAGTGGGAAAATCTAAGCAAATGAAAAAGCAAAAAATTTTCTTTAGATACAAAGAAAACAGTACTGAAATTTTACATAAAATCTGTCCTCGTATATGACAGCGAATGCTGGATTGTCTTCGCACAGATGAAGAGGAAACTTAAAACGACACGAATGTGTTTGTACAGAAGGATGCTGAGAATACCACAGTCAGCACATGTAAGCAACGATGACGTTTTATAGAAAACGAAAACAAAAAGGAGAATTAGACTTAACAACAGGAAGAGAAAGTTGAAATTTCTAGTGCACATAATGAGGAAAGAGGGCTTGGAAAATGTGCTACTCACAGGACAAATTGAAGGTTAGAGGGGCAGATGAGACCTCCCTAGCGAACATCACATAATAGATGACAGAACGGGGCTTAGTAGAGAAAACAAAGAAATATTAAGAGCTACAAAGGACAGGAAGTTGTGGAGATCCATGTTCACCAACGTCAGAAGATGTATTCCAAAAGAGGACATCATGCTTGATGAAGACCTTATGATCTATTATAAGTGTGAATGGTGTCTACGTTTCTCACTAAGAGTATTTTATACGACCTTGTGCTATCTATTTTAGTTATTGTCGTTCCTTAGCTGATATGCCATTCAAAATACTCCGACGACACCTCTCCAGAGGGGTAAAACCCCCACTACCATCACCACCAATGGGCGCCCTGGGTATGCCGATAAACTACATCCGGCAGCAAGACCTCTGACCAGGAGGCGTTGAGGAGCGTGGAACCACCTCTTAATTGATGGTGTTCTCATTTCCATCCTGACTTGGGTGGTAACACCTGTTAGGGTCCTAGCTATGGTCAAATAATTACCTCTTAAACTGGGGTCAAAACATTACGAAAGTGTGAAAATACTAGCAATACATTTTTGAAAAATAAAAATATTACCAGCAGTACAGTTTTGAAAAGGAAAAAATATTACGAGCACTGCATTTAAAAAAAAAATATTACCAGCAATGCATTTTTGAAAAAAAATTTACAAGCAACAAAAATCTTGCCGGCATTAAATAAGCCATTGCAATTGATATGTCGTAAAACAGATCAATTTTTTTTAACTTTTCACCCCAAGCAAGGTGGGGGTGTCATTAGCACGCAAGGGGTTATAGAGAGAGAGAGAGAGCAAAAGTAAAGAGGCGTGAAAGAGGAAAGAGTGAAGAGAAGGACAGGAAATAGATCAAGGCATCTGGAGATGTCGATTGACGTTGCATTTGAATAGTTGAAGATTATAGCAATCAGGGAAGCAAGAAGGGAGTTCCACAGACGGAAAGTGCGAGACATAAAGCTATTGGAGTAAAAGAGACGGCTACATTTAACTGTTTCGACAGTGAAAGGGTGGGACTGAGATGCCGACCTCGTGGCACGTTTAAATTCATGCTGTTTGGAAACTAGCAAAAGTAGCTCGTCAGAGCAGTTACTGTTAAAGTATTTGTCGAAAAGTCGGAGGAAGACGACGGCACGTCTGTGAGAGAGCGACTGTAAACGACATGCCAGATCAGGGCCAATCACATTGCATATCCGTCTCTGGATTTTGTCGAGGACCCTAAGACGAACAGCAGGGGCTCCAGACCAGATATGACAGCAATACTGCATGCAAGGGTGAATGGTTGATTTGAAGGATGGACTCGGGCGAAAAAAAACTTTCTGGTGCAACACAGAGAACTAACTTTCCTTGCGGTAGATTAAGCTGTTGATTCAGTGTAATTGTTCCATCTCAGATAAGTGAACAGTGTGAGACCGAGCAGTCGCAAACAGGTGCTCTCGTGGAGCTGAGCATCAGACATTCTAATGGGAGGCAGGTAAGGTTCTCTGTGGTGGGTAATAGAGAGCAGTTTTGTTTTTGAGGCATTAAAGAAATCCTCAAATCATTAGCTAATAACCAGGGAATTATGCTATCCCGCCACGTCTGATTTGATTTTCACTCCTCTTTTTCGTCTGGTGTCATATATTCAAGACACAATGTAATAATCGCTGCACTAGATTCTTTAATGTGTATTAAAGTTGTTCCAATGATTTGCTATGGATGGTATCAAAGAGAGGAGGGAAATTCTAATCTGTAATGACGCGCATCATAGGGTCTTTTACTTTATACGCAGTCAAAGGAACCCAGTTTGATTGTGACTTTTTCTGAGCGGTACAATGTGGACTCTTATCTTCTTGTAATCGCCCTTCTGAAACCTTTGCTTAACACGGGATATTGAATTACTGTTTTGTTAACCGCTTTTTTCTGTACTGCCCTGAAATTTATAGCACAGTCAAGCTGAACTTCCAATTGCAGAAGAAACTAAAAAACAGAAATTGAAATTATTTGTCTGAAATGATAGCTTCAGATTCTACTATTCATACTGGTAATGGTCAAATTAGCCGTCTCATAATGAGGAAACGCTCGACATTTATTGACCGAACAATTAGCGTTATATCAATAAATTTATTTTTATTAAACCCGTAATGGATAGCGGCTCGGATTGAGGAAGCAGAGAGCCGAGTTCGAATTCCAGTCGAATCCGTTACATTCACTTCCGTACTGATAACCTTGGGAAAGATATGAATCCTCTTCTTGTAACCCCCCAGCTATGGGTAAATAGCAGGATAGACCGGGTTCTATAGCCTTGGATGACAACTGGTCTATTGCAGAAAAAAATGGAACCGACTACGGGAAAAATCTGCCTCGTCGGTCATGTATCGAAAGATACATGATCGCCTAAGCGTGTATCACGCAGGGCACATAACTGACTGTCTTTTCAGAGCATTAGACTTCTGAAATCCACTGTTATAACTCTTTCTAGTATCGATTGATCGGAGTTTCATACCAGACTTTTGTGTTGATGTTATGGAGAAATATTAGCATCATGATTATATCATCGTTTTCTCTTTTAGTTGCACGTGCTTCTTATTTTTATTGTTGTTGTTTGAAAGTGTTCAGGTGATTTTTTTTTTTTTTTTGCTATTTCGTCAAGGTCCTTTTTTATAATTTTATAGCGCCGGTCTATAGTGTTTGATGAAGGTTATGCAGCAGAGGATTATAAGAAAAACCCAAAGTGGTTCGGGATCCAAAACTTTCAGGCTGTGAATTTGCTAAATCTGACCATCACCTGGAAAACTACCCAGTATCCAGAAAACGCACCAAAAATGATAGATGTGTTTTCTTCCATCTACTGGAAATGGTTATGAGGTCTTCCTATCAGTTGTACAAAACCACTGCAAAATTAGAAGCACCGTCTCTTCAGTCGTGACAGAACACATTGAAAAGTACCGCCTGTGCTTCTAGCTGCAATATATGGTTTTGTTTTGGTTTTTAGTTTGGTTTGTTTTACGGTATATCAACCTCAATGGGCTATATAATAACGACGAAATTTTTATTGTTGGTAATATTTTTTTTTAAATTGTTTCTGGTAATATTTTTTTCCTTCAAAAAAAATCTATTTCTAGTAATATTTTTTATTCAAAACATCTATTTCTAGTAATATTTTTTATTCAAAAAATCTATTTCTGGTAATATTTTTTATTCAAAAAATCTATTTCTAGTAATATTTTTTATTCAAAAAATCTATTTCTGGTAATATTTTTCCTACAGAAAACCTATTTCTGGTAATATTTTTTCTTCAAATATGTATCGCTGTCGATATTTTTTTCAAAAATGTATAGCTGGCATTTTTTTCAAAAACGTATTGCTGGCAATAATTTTTTCTTCAAAAATTTATGCTGGTAATAATTTTTTCAAAGTATTTCTGTTTTGTTTTCCAAAAATGTATTGCTGGCAATATCCTTTTTTTATCTAAAAATATATTGCTGGCAATATATTTTTTTTCTTTTTTTTTTTCGAAAATTTATTGTTGGTAATTCCTCTTTTTTTCTAAAAATATATTGCTGGTAATATCTATTTTTTTAAATATATTGATGGTAATACCTCTTTTCTTTCAAAATTCTACTGCTAGTAATACTTTTTTTTTTTAAAAAAAAATGCATTGCTGGTAATATTTTTTTTAATAAAATATTTCTTGTATTAAAACCTATTTTTACACTTTCATTGTGTTTTGATCCGAGTTTGGGGGTTAATTATTTACCCATAGTTGGGACCCTAACAGGTCCTACCTCCCGGGTCAGGGTGGACCTGGAAACACCAGAAATTAAGAGGTGGTTCCACGCTCCTCAAAACCTCCTAATAAGAGACTTTGCTGTTGAACGTAGTTTATAGTCTTACCCAGGATGTAGATGTAGTTTATCCTCATACCCAGGACGCTGCAATATATGGAAAACAGTCTTTTTTCTTTTCTTTTTCTTTTTTTGTCTTCCAAACTATTTCCTCAATGAAATTTCACCGCGAGAGAAGAAATTCTTAACGCGAAAGTGTGATTCATGAACAGAAAAATGATAGGTATTGAGAAAACCCAGAATGAGATGAAGGTATCAGTGTGAAAATTTAAAAAAAAATATTTGTCTCTGTCATTGTTACCAAGGTTACGATGCAAAACAAACAATGGGCGAATGTTCTTTTCACTTACAGTTGTAAGGCTTTGATTAATAAACTAATTTTATTTAACCTCCATTCTTTTTTTCTGTTACATCACTCATTTTTGTCTTAAAATATAATTAATATAGGCGTGGTTACTCGGGATAATATATAAAAACTACGTTAGGACCTTTCAGCTAAAAGAAAATTTCTAAAATCTACACAATGTTTTCGGTTTACGGCCATGTCACGTTGAAACAGATTCTCGTCGGATCATCGAAGTTGATAAACATCAAGCCTAGTTAGTACCTAGATGGTTAACCACTGGAGAATACCAAGTGCTATAAACGTGGATGTGCGAGTGGTGTAATGGATAACGGATCGGGAAGAGAAATCAGAGAGCCGAGTTAAAATTTCAGTCGAGTCTTTTCATTCACTTACACAAATACCCTTGGGCGATTATGAATCGAAAAGAGACATGATCGCCGAACAATATCCCCCACGCGCGATTCTTTTTCAAAATGTTAATTTGCGGGAAAGAAAATTGTCTGACTGGAGATTTCTTCTTACATTTGAAACACGGAAGACATGACAGTGATTCAACTCTGTGGAAGTGGCATGACTGGACTAGAGTAAAAATAGTGATAAATTAGTAACAGGTTGGCAACGTTGCGTCTGTGTGAAAGCAGCATCAGTCGTCTAGTGTTTGCATAAAAATAATTTCGGGGCTCCAACCTCGTTGGAGGTTCCTACATAATACGCACCGCACCAGCCAGGCAGATAGACGATGTATATTATTAGTTGATGACTTTAACGTCAGTTTAAAAATAGTTTTTAAAATGGTGGATGGCCATAAAACAGGGCTGAAAAAATGGCAGAGGCCACAGCGGGGCAAAAATAACGGGCCCTCCTAAACGAAGGTTTCGGGGTAAGATGCGCCAGGCATGCCCATATTTGAGTTTTAGGCACATACAATGAGTTGGCCCCGGGGCACCACCAAACTTCTGCACATCACTGCTTCCATTGAAACAAAATATCCGAATTTTCAGTACTACTAGACCCAGGGAAGCAAATGTATTTTAACCAACATTTTAAACCGTTCTTTTGATATGTATCTCTTTGTCATTTTCGTGAATTCTCGAATATTAAGCCAGCTATCCGTACTCAAGTGGGGGGGAGCCATGTGAGTGCTGACTCAAGTGGTGAATTTTTTCTGGTGTCTTTTCTCTATTGATCAGAGGCAGTTAGATTCGGTTTATCTATATGCTAGGTTCACTGATGATGTTCTCAGTGCTTTGAATGTGCGACGATTCTTTCAATTGTTTAGTTCACAGTGCCTTTCTTAACTGTCTGTTTTCGTGAAATTCTAAACATTTAAAATACATCAATGTATGTATCACTTACAACAAGTTTAATAGAAGAAATAAAGAAATTGAACATAGGATGAACAGCGTTAGGGTTTTCATTGTCCAACAAAGTAAAATGCTTCAAAATCAAAACAGTAATCTGGAGACGAGCCATGTCGCTAAATAGCCTCGTTAGATGTAAGTGCTTATATGGTGATTTTTCTAAGCGTAGCTTTGATGTGCCACAAGGCCGAAAGTATGGGAAATTCAGGGAGAATCGCACGCCCTGCTCAGACGTAATTAAGTCAAGCTTGCTAACCATTATACCACGTTTACATGGATGCCACTTTCAGAAATGTCTAAATTATCAGCGATTTACAACCTTTTTCACATATCAGAGATGACACCAAACGAATGAATATACTTAATCAAGTGGTATAGACTGGCGCTATAAAATCACGAAGGATTTTGCTAAATAAAAAAAAAAAAACACATCAATTGAAGACTTCCAGCAGTAGCAGCAACTAAAATGGGGTTATATAGGAATAGTGTCGCTGCCGACACTTTTGGTCGAACACAGATCACAAGTGAGTAAACACAGGCGATCCCATTATTGAAATAAGTAGACGACGTGACCATAAAGGAAACGCATATATGAGAGGTAGTGTGAGTCTAATTGAGCACCATTTTTACTCTATTACTATACAGACTTTTATTTTCGACTCTATTCACTATACTATTTCTCTATTCGGATCACTACACGGGTTACTATTCGAGTAAGTTTTATCAGTGTGAGACTTATTCGAAGGCGTCAGACACCAGCATTGTTCAACAGTGTACTATTGTTGTATCTGCGATTACAAAGTCTCTACTACAATGAGCATTTGCTAAAGTGACAACGAGTATTCGTTGACATTACAAAAGTGGGTATCACATGTAACTAGAAGGGAAAATAATGATATAACCATTTTTTACAAACGGTTAGTAAGGAAACTCATAAATATTTAAAAAAGCGATAACAATTAGTGGACTTGCGAAAAAGATTTTTTCTTGACAAACTGTTTCCAGCTTTTATAAATTTCAGCCGACAGTAACATAACTGTTTGGTCAGTGAATGTCAAATAGTTCCGGTTTGTAAATGGTTATTTTCACCATCCTCATGACCAATTATCAAGCCTTAAATCTAACATTTGTACTCGGGTGCTGGGATTGTACGAGTGTCCTTACATAAACTGTGGAACTGTACGAGCGTAATGACTAATGTGGCGCAATTTTTTCAGTGTCTTTACTTAATTAATCACACACTCCCAGGTGATGTTCATGTCTGTTATGTCATTTCAAGAGGACGTCAGTGTCTAGCATGTACGATAATTTTTCATTTGTCTTATTAAAGCGGAATAATGGTTAACGGTTCGGCTTGAGGAATCAGAGTAGAGTTCGAATTACAGTTGAACTAATTACATTCACTTACGTGCTAATATCCTTGGTAAAGATATCCGCCAGCTATAGGTAAATTAGCAGGACAGACTGGTGGCGGGGTGGGCAACAATGTTATTAGGTTGGTTAAAAAATAATGACGTAATAATGTCGTTTTTTTACGTATTTTTAACGTCAAAAAACGACATTATTACGTCATTATTTTTGCACCAACCTAATAGAAGAAAGAAGTCTGAATTCTAACTGTTTCACACTGTCCTAAATATGTACCGATTGTGAATCCCCGCCGAAAGTCTTTAACACGTTTACGGATGTGGCATTAAAAGGAGCCCAGTCTTCCATAGGGAATGAGGAAAATTTCTCTTCCAGTATTCCCTCTTTGTCTGTTATTTTGATTTCATTCCAGCAGGTTTGATGACAACTCTTGTCCTTCCCTTTACGATCAGCTATACCCATGCCGAAACTTTTATAAGACTTTTCAGCGAGTCAGGAAAAAAGCGATCTGCATTTTTCGACCAATAAAAACAAATAGTTGTCGATTTCAGAAAACCTTCAACGGAGGCTCTTTTGTGGGGGTCGATTGGAAGATTAAAAAACAAGGGAAAAGTCAGTATATGTATGTTGGAATTCTGAAGAATTCATGTAATCTGCAGAAAAAAAAAACACATTTCACATAGCATGTCCTAAATAAATATACAGTATGGCGTAGATGAATGCGAAAAAAATAAATAGATAATAAAAATAGCGTTTTCTATATAACAAATTAATATATTTCAATTAAACATTATACACAGTTCGGCATATACAGTGTAACCCGGATATAAGAGAAACCCGGATATAAGAGACTTCTTCTCCAGTCCCGACAACTCTCTTATATCCGCATTACACTGTGTATATATGGTACAAAAATCACGCAATATAACCACCATCGGTGGCCATCACTTTCTCATGGCAGCAACGGTACTTATCCATGTTCGCCATGCATTCCATGATGGCTGCTGCGAGAGCCTACTTGGTGTTGTTCATCTTCCTCTCTAAGACGCCCCACATTACAATCCTCTCGACTTTGTAGAAAGGATTGCAATCTGGCCATGAGGCTGGGTCATATGTCTGGAGACCAGTGGCAGGCTGAGCAAGTTGCGCCTCTTCAGCACATAAGACATAGAATTCAAGTCCCCCTTGACAATACGTATGAGTGCTCGCCTGCTGGTGCCCATTTCCTTGGCGATTGTCCTCATGCTTTTGCTGGGATTCTCTTTGACAACCTCGTCGACGAACTTGGGCGTCCTGCTGGCACCAGACCGTTTCTTATAAATCTTGCTTTCTGGCCTGAAATTGCTATTGTTGTCTTAATCCGCATATGCCCTTGAAACTTTGTAGACCCTGGTTTTAGGGTATTTAAACCATTCAATCATTTCCTTGTATGTGGCCGGTGCCAGGGCTCTCAACAACAGCAGCTCTACGATCATATTCTGAAGACATGTCGATCTCTCAGGATCTCGCACGTCAATCGCCTGATAGCTATTAAGGTATAATACTTACTAATGACGCCCTCGAAACCTCGCTACGCTGTAAAATTCCGAATTTATCTGAGCCACACTGTACTTTCAACACGCAGTACCATTATCATAAGAAAAAAAAGAATTTTACTCATCCAGGCGTATTTTAATTACCAAACAATTCAGAAATGCACGTTCTGTTAATTGAATGCATACAAAAATTTGTCTTTTTCATGACGCCACCCGTTTCTTCAAAATTTAAAAAATCTTTAGGCATATGCAAATATTTAACAAATTCTGAATTAATTCAAAATTATTTAATTTTATATAATTTATATGAATATAAACTTGTTGTTTGCCAAATTCATAAATATGACTTGTTGATTGCCAAATGATTTTTTCAATTTTTCAAAACTCAGCCTGTGACTCCCGCTATTTTAAACGCTACTGTTAAATTTGGAAGAAGAAAGCTAACTGGACAATGACGAAACTTTCTTAGTGTCGCATTTCTTTTTTAAACAAAACGTATTAAATTGTTAATCGAAAATTGCTTTTTTGGTGAACTGATTTGTTTTTGTTTGTTTTTTTTTTGGGCGGGGTGCGGATTATTCAAAGCCGAAACATGTTTTCGATTTAAGAATATTTTTGTTACGATTGAATATTACATTAACTGTTTTTTTTAGAATAACGTTTTATCCATATACAAGTCCTGTAATTTAACCTATAGCTAGGTGGGAGGTTAGAGAATCCTGATTTTTCAAAGCCTATTTACGCTTTAAATTAATGCAACGAACCAAACTGGAATTCGAACTCGACTTTCTCATTCTGAGTCACTGTCCATTACGTCACCCGAACATCCTTACTTTCTGGAGATACCGAGTCAAATTGTATTATCGATAGTTACCACAAGTTCAGTAGAGCATCGGTTACTTTTATTTCCCAGCAGTGGAGCTTCACTCCGTCTTTTCTATATTTTCATGGTAATTACTCTGATCAGCTTTCCTCCTTTGTACCTCAACCGCATAAACGTATGCATATTATTAGGTTGGTGCAAAAATAATGTCGTTTTCTCACATGGTAACATATGTGAGAAAACGACATTATTTTTGCACCAACCTATTACTAAACTGTTAAGTAGGTTTCACTGTTTTACGGTTGAACTTACTGTTGTAACCGTAAGTTCTATTCTACTGCTTCATTTTCTCGTTTTTTTTTTCTCACCTATAGAACTCACTTCCGGTTTCTTGCTTCCCTGCCATCTACAATCTTAAAATTTTAAATGCGAGCCAATCACCAACTTTTCCCTTCATAAAATCCTGTTCTTTTATTGTCCTTTCTCCTCACTAAAGTTTTCACGTTCTCTTTCCCTTCCAGTAAACCCTTGTGTCTTGTGGCATTATCGCCTTGCTCGAGATGAATTATTTAAAAAAAAGACTTTTACTCATCCAGATATATTCCAATTAATAGATAATTGAATGAACATTTAAATACTGACATTTTTCTTGACGCCATTCAATTCTTCAGAATTTTAAAGAAAGCAATTCTATTTAATTTTTTGCGTCATCCTAATATTTCACAATTTCCGATTTCATTCAAAACTGTATTTATATATACGTTACAGATATAAACCTATATTTCTGCTTACATTCTAAAGTCGTCTCAAATTTCTAATCAACTCATAAACGATGCTTTAATGCGTATAGGAATAAGGCTAACCTTTTTGACTAACCTTCCTTCTCGACTTTAGTAAGCTCTGCAGCTGTTGTTAAAATTTGTTATTTAAAATAAAAATCATATGCTACATGCTAAATATTTTTTTCGTCCTGGGTATGCTACATCCGCTTTCCTCGGTGAGACGATAAACTGCATCTGACAGCAAGGCTGCTGATCAGGAGATTTTGAGGAGCGTGGAACCACCACTTAATTGCTGGCGTTCCCAGTTCCGCTCTGACCCGGGGTGGTAGTCCCTGTTGGAGACCCTACTATGGGCAAGTAGTTAACCCCAAAACGGGGTCAAAACTGTATGAAAGTGTAAAAATAGGTTTTAATACCAGAAATACATTTTTGTAAAAAAAATATTGCCTGCAATTAATCAGTTATGTGCCATGCGTGATACACGCTTATTTTCCAATATTTGATGTGGCAGATTTTTCCCGCAGTAGATTGCTATTTCTTTCTGCGGTAGACCAGTTGCCATCTAAGGCTATAGAACACGGTCTGTCCTGCTATTTACCTATAGCTGGTGGGAGAAGAAAATGATTCATACTTTTGCCAAGGGTATTAGCACGTAAATGAATGTAATGGATTCCACTGTAATTCGAACTCGGCTCTCCGATTCCTCAATTCGAGCCGCCATCCAGCAACACATTTATAAAAAATATATTACCTTCAATATATTTTTGAAGAAAAAAATATTACCAGCAATAAAAATCTTGTCGGCATTAAATAACCCATTGAGGTTGATATGCCATAAAACAAATCAAACCAAACTATATATTTTAGTAGAATATTATACTGAGTGAGATTTAGATAAATTATTAATTATATGCAATATATCTGCTATAATGTGCGTTCTGGTTTATAAGGATATTATTTTTTTATTCCCCCACATGTTCCATGGATATGATATTTTCTGATTATGTGTTTCCTCAACAGACTTCTTCAAACTAAACAGTGTGTAGATAGTGAGAGAATTAGAAGTTCTACCAAGACTGATTATTGGCTGCTACAAATTTAACAACATAAGATATGCAAAGATATGCTGTTGACATCAGACATAGAAACGAAACTACAGAAACTCCGACATAAGGTATTAAAGAAAAACGAACAGAGAATAAACATCAATTGTAAGAAGACGGAATGTATTGTTGTCAGCAAGAGGAGATGTCTAAGTTGCGAACCACAAACTGAAAACACCAAAATCGAGCTAGAACAACAATTTAAAAATCTAGGAAATGTGTTAACAGAACATGGAGAGTGTGACACCGAAATCCGAAGACCCGTTGGAATGATAAAAGAGCCTTTCAAAAGCTAAGCAAGTATTAAGAAATAGGAAAATTTCTTCAGAAACATGGATAGCAGTCCGCAACTCTTACGTAATATCGGTCCTCCTATATGACAGTGAATTCTGGATAATTTCTTCACAGATGAAGAGACTCAATGCAACAGAAACGTGGTTCAAGAGAAGGATGCTGAGAATTCCATGGACGGAACAATAGGAGTAACCACGAAGTGTTATGGTAAATGGAAACAAAAATGACAATTTTTTTTTAGAATCAGAAAGAGACATTTGAAATTTATCGATCACATAATGAAAAAAGAAGGCTTGGCGAATTTGACACTCTCAGGACATAGTGAAGGCAAGGGGTACAGAAGAAAGCAGCGAATAACCAGCCTAATGAGCAGAGGTTAGGAGAGAGAGAGACAGCAAATAAACGAAACTTCCTAAGAGCTAAGAAATAAAGGAAATAGTGGAGAGCCACGATGAATGGACACGGCATATGAAGGAAAGTGGAACTATAAAATAACGATACGAAAACGAAACTGGAAGATTTCGCATGAAAAACAACAGCAGGATAACAGCGATTAGAGACAGCGTCAACAAAACATTAGGCAAAAAAAAAAGAAGTGTGCTTCTCCTTGCATTCATTATTTTAAGCTGTGTTCGTTTTTCTTTTTTCTTTTTCTTTTTCTTTTCCTTTTTCTTTTCCTTTTCTTCTTTTTTTTTTTTTTTTTTTTTTCGATCTGTCTCCCGCCCCTACTCCAGTCCGTTCAGGTGTTTTTGTTTACTTTTATTTTTTCAGATGTTTGGAGAAATAAATATTTGATGAAAACAACAGATAAAAACATACGCGTAGGAAGGAAGAAGAAAAGAAAAAAGTTAAAACCTCGATGTGCGATGTAATGAAGAAGAGTGTAGAAATCAAAGAACGAACAGACGATATATTTTTTTTTTTTAATCCTGCACAAAAAGATGTGAGAAGATGCAATCGTGGATAGAAAAATACATTAAATAAAATTTTTTATTAGTTTTCTCTTTTGCATTTTAATGCCTGAACATGTTATTCTGTCACAAATAATGATCGCACACATATACATACCGGGCGTAACAGCAAAATTGTCCAAATCGTGTAAAAGGAAAATTGTCCATTCGTTAGATTAAGCTTTGAACCGTTGTATCTTAAAAATGATTAAAGTTATCTTACTGGAATTCTCCGAGGTTTTTATAGCACCACTTTACTCTACTTTGACAAATAAGCATGTATAATTAATTGCGATCCAAGCTTAGCAGAAGAATCGTGATGAAATCGATCATAGAACTGAGGTGGCTCTTCTCTAATTGATCCCTTTACGTCTAAGTTGGAATGATAATCTCTCTTCCTGTTGTGGCCTCCTGATCTAGCTTTCCTCTCTACTCGTTCCTAAAGACGGTACACGACTCAATTAAGTTCGACTACGAATATTCCACAAGATCGGTAACATTTTTAGACACCCGCTTTTACATAGATAAAAACAGAAAACTACAAACGACACTACACGCTAAAATCACCGGCACCCACAACTATCTACAATTTAAGTCTTCCCATCCTAAACACCTTAAGGAGAACCTTCCGTATTCACAAGCACTTAGACTCAGAAGGATATGTTCCAACACTGAAGGACTAAATAAACACAAAAAAATTTCGAGCATCTATTCACGACACGTGGCTATAAACAACACCTAATCAGTAAACAAAGCAATTTCCACACCTAGAGAAGACATCCTAATGTACAAGATAAGAAATAAATCCAGACGCATCCCTCTAGTAACTATTTTCATCCCCACTCTTCTTCCACTATCCCAGATATGCAAAAGTCGCAGGGAATTACGACATCTCAAACCAGACCTAAAAAGTTTGCTTGAGGAACCCGGCCTTCTATCATATCGTAGACCTAAAAATCTTAAGGAAATTATAAGTAGTAACTACATTTCAGAGGATAAGGTAATCCGTAATAAACCAAAAATAAAAAAACAACAGGATTTTCCAAACTATGTAAAACAAAAGGAGCTTATGCTGTAACCACATTAGACACACCAATTTGTTCACTGGCTCAGTCACTAAATCTACTTTCAAAAACTACCACGATTCTAACTGTAGAAGTCATAACATATGTTTTCTCCTAGAATGCACACTATGCCAGAAATAATATGTGGGAAAATCTGAATGGCCCTTTCACTACAGAATTAATAATTATCTTTAGCGAACTAAGTCGGCTCCTCACGAAAGATTATTACCTGTAATTCATTTCCGCCTAGAAAAACATGATTTTAAAAGCTATGCTAAATTCACTATAGTTGAAAAAAATAGAAAAGGAAAGAAAACATAACATTAGAAAAAAATTTGGTTGCCTATAAAGGCGAATGGATTCTGCGCTTAAAAACACTCTATCCAGACGGGCTTAATCACAAATTTAACAACATAGATGGAATTAATATATAACCACATTAATCAAGCCCTACCCACATTTCTCACCCACACAAGACAGACATGCTTGTGGAGGTGTTGAGGTCTCACACTTATAAACAAACCCATACTAATATATACACTTACACACATCATACACACTCCCGAAGAACTAAAGGATAACATACACTTCCTAGGAACCAATAAAACTGTCAAAATGTCAAAGGTAATTCAGAGTAGCATGAATCTATCTACCCACTATCGTAAAAAAAACAACTTAAAAGAAAACGCTTAACCAACACAAGGCCTGACCAAAATTAACGATAGAAGACAAATGAAAATTACAGATAAAGTTCATTTTCTTCAAAAATTTATTCATTCTTATAGTTCACTGCTACTAAGAAGCAATTTTTTTTTTATCCTGATGTTGGCCATGCGGGCTGAAACCAGTTGAGGAATCTGATTGAAGTAATAAAACAAAAGATATTAATATGCAACTCAGTGTGTCTGAAAATTTTAATTTTTTAATTTCTCAATATTTTTATTGTTCAAAACACACACACACACACATATATATATATATATATGTATATGTATATATACAGTCAACAACGAAATTACTCGTACACACATTAATTTTGAATATATGATGCTAGGTTTTTATATGTTAATAAGCACAAAAAAGGAATATTAAACTCAATTTTCAGAACAATATTTTAAATCCAACAGATTTAAGATCTTTCCCTGAATACGGCCGACAAGGAAGATTCAATTATTTTTTTAAGTTTTTTTAGCATCCAAATATTTGTCCGTTTTGTCGGAGTTATTGTATATAAACACGGTTCACAATTTTTATGGTCGCAAGCGCTTTCGGCTATTTTCAAGGGTGTTTTGTCTATAGTGTTGTTATTTTTCCTCATGTTTTAACTGTTACGATGTAAATTTTTTGATCTTTTTTTTGTAAAATCGCGTTCATTCCAAGCTCTCATTAGTGAAATTGGCGTGAGCTTCTTTCTATATTTTATTTCTAAAAACATTCAACACTCTATTTCTGCTATTAAATCATGTAAGGTCGATGACAAGAGAGAATTGCTTGATATACAGGGCCTCTCGAATAGTGGGATGTTTCTGATAATGTGAATTGTATAGAATTCTTGTGTTTTCAAACAGAATTTTCCTTAAGGGTTTTTGTAGATTGTGGATTAATATTTTTTATGGCACTATGGTCAGATATGTGATGCGTAAGGAGGTGGTAGTATGTCTGTTATAGGTATTTGATTTGTGACAATTTTTTACTGAGCATTGAAATCGATGCACTACATTGGTCATCTCTAGTTTAGATTTAATGGGATTATTTTGATTAGTGACTACAAGATGTCATCTGCTGTAATGCCCCGAAATATGGCAAGAATTGCTTCCCACAACTCAGCGTTGCTCCTGATTTGTCGTCCGTTGGCGTACAGTCTTCGCTTCATGATGCTCCAAAGGTTTTCGATTGGGTTCAAATCCGGAAAATTTGCTGTCCACTTCATTTTTCGAGGTCCATCGAAGCCTAACTGTTTCAAATATTCAGTAGTCTTGTGAGCAGCATGTGAGGGAGCATTATCTTGCATAAAAACAATGGCCCTTCTGAAGGCAAATCTTTGCCTTTTCATCCACGGCTCAAGATGCTCCTTCATAAACGCTATGTATGCATCAGCAGTCATTTTGACGCCATTTGGTACTCTCCATGGGCCCACTAATGTTTTTCCAATAATACCACTCCAGATCATTATGCCTCCACCACCTTGTTGGCGTCTCAAGCGTTGATGGCGATTCTGTCCGTTCATTACCCAGGCTTTGCACCATTTATCTGGCCCATCAAGTGTTGCTCGAGTTTCGTCTGTGTAAAACTTAAAAAAAAACTTTAGAGAAGTCAATCTTCATATTGTCCTCGACCCATTTCAATCGATTTTGAATGTGATTTCTCGTCAACGGAGGCTTCGATACAGGTTTGGCTTTTGTTGCTATTTCCCTCAGATACCGACACCGAGTACTTTTAGACACAGTAGGATCCCCAATGCGTCTGAAAAGCTCTTGACTGGTAAGTGCAGGGTTCTTCGCGGCCTCTCGTTTAAGTCGTGACATGAGACGATGTGAAATAACACTCGGCTTGCCTTTATTTGCCCTTTTGCGTAATTGTGTAGGGTTGGCGGTGAACATTTTCACTGTTTGGTGTCACCTCCCTATCATTTTAGAAATTTGTAAGGTAGATTTACATTTTGAGAGTTCTGAGGTGATAGTTTTCTTTTTAGCATCACTAAAAATGCTTTTCACTGAATTCTAACACTTTTTTAATAATTTGGCACGTTCAAATCACCGCACTGATAACAAATATGGCGCCAGTTTGTTTACATTGCGCAGATCAGTACGAAAATTTCAGTGATTGCACAGGTCTGTGATGCCAACATTGTGTGAAAAGTTTGGGTGAATTGATTGGACGGTTTTTGGAATATTAGAAAAAAAATTTCTCGATAATAATTTGGCATGCAGTGTATATATATATACATACATACATATATATATATATGTATATATATATATATATATATATATATATATATATATATCATACTTATTATAAAACCCAGGTTGAGTGTGTGTGTGTGTGTGTGTCTGTACGTTATATATTGGATCGGATTTCCTACATTTTTCAACTGATTTCAACAAAACTTCACAGAACTAGGTAAAATTACCTTGCGGTGGTTCTGTCAGCGCCAGTAATTGGAAAAACACAATTGTTTTTGCACAAAATCAATTTGAAAACACGATTAAGAGACATCGCGAGAATGAAAGGGGGACAACTCATATCAGGTTATACTTATTATAAAACCCATAAGCTCTGGAAAGAAGGTAAACGTTACAGGAAAATCTCGGACAACCTGAATACTCCATCTGCTAAGATTAGTCTATTCTTTGCAAGGTTTAAAAACCTCAAAACTATTGAAAACAAAAGAACAGGTGTTCCACGGAAGATTTCTACAAGATCTTCGAGGAAAGTAATGTGTCAGATTAAACAAAATCCAATGGTTACCCGTCAAGTGTTGCAAAATGATTTGCTTTCATCAGGAATCGGTGTCAATAAACGAACAATAAGTAGTTAAAATCATATGAACAATCTAAAGTTACTTTCACTTCAGAAAACTTCACTGTTATTGAAAAGATACAGAGATACTAGGTTGAAATTCTTTCGTGAACATAAAGATAAGGAAAAATCATATTGAGAAAGAGTATTATGTACAGTCGAAACCCAAACTCAATTGTTTAGACGTAATTCTAGAAATCACGTATTGAGGAAATATGGTGATGCCTTCAAACAAAAGAACACATTTCCAACAGTGAAATTTGGTGGTGGGTAGCATTATGGTTTGGGGATATTTTGCTGCAAATGCTGCTGTCAACATATCAGTAATAGATAGTTGAATAAATGCCGAAGCATATCAAAATATTTTGGAAACAAAGGATCTCGGTTGAAAATATTGAACTTCCTCCTGATTGGATCTTCTAACATGATAATGATCCTAAGCACACTGCAAAATCTAAGAAATGGCTTATTGAAAATAATGTAAATACCCTGAAATGGCCAAGTCAGTCCCCAGATTTAAATCCAATCCAGAATCTGTGTCTTTATTTGAAAATTCAAATCCAATCGAGAGTTCCGGATCTGAGGACCATCTGCGAAGAAGAATGGAACAAAATACCAACTAAAATTTGCAAATCATTAATTGAGAACTACAAAAAGAGGTTGGTTGCTGTAGAAATGAATAATGGTTATTCTACAAAGTATTAAATGAAGATTATGTATTCTTTTTTCTATTGTACGAATAATTTTTCACCCATTAATATGGATAAATGGGATTTATTTCTATTAAATCAAAATTTCTTCTGTTTTCTATGCATATGCAGTCATTATGCATCAGTGTACAGATAAAATATAAAAGTATGTTTATTAATTAGTTGGAAATACAATAAATTGAAAATTTGTATGTGTACAAATATTTGTTAACCCCACTATATATATATATATATATATATATATATATATATCCGTGTGTATATCAGGAACATTCATGACTGAAATAAATGTAGGTAACTGAAAAAAGCATTGCCATGATAGCTTCCTAATTTTTGCATGACATACCTGATTAAAAAATGGTTTCCCTAGTGGAGAAAGTGAATATCAGTTCGATTCTTTTTGTAAACAAGGCAGGAATGTGAACCGGTTTCCCCTATCGTTTGATTCACTCTCTTCCCCTGTCTTTGTAACATGTGTAGGGATTTATCCATTATTTTCTAATCAGATTTGTGTTTCTGGTAAATTCTCACGTAATTTCATTCTCTTTGACTCTCAGTAGCTCCCTTGCGTCTTAGTGTCTTTATTGACTTATTTCAGGTGGATTTAATAAAAGAAAGGCACATTTTCTTGAATCGTCTTCTCTAGTCGTTGGGCGGTTGACATTCATTTCACTGTTTTAAAGAGTGGTTATTTATTCATGCAAAGGTATCCTCTAAATATAACGTTGATTATAATACTTGTGTATGTGTCTCTGTGTGTGTTTGTATATATATATATATATATATACTCTACTCTTCCATCAAATTCAACGTATAAGAGTCAAGCAGATCAGTTCCTAGGAAATCGGCAGCTCAACACCAGCACATGAGATTTGATTATAGTGCTGAAGACTTTGTGCAGAACCCTCTTTTTGTGACCCTCCGCAGGTTTTGAATTCAGAGTTGTCCTTCTCCTAGACCAGTTGCCATCCAATCTGCCATAGCTTGAGAAGAGAATCCATACCTTTCCCAATGGTTATCAGCACGTAAGTGAATGTAAAGGATTCGACTGGAATTCGAACTCGGCTCTCCGATTCCTCAATCCGCTACTATTAGTTCACCGTGCCTCCTCATCATTTTGTCATCCTAAACAAATTAGATTACAACAAAAAACTTGGCCACATACTCCATGCTCACATAAAGTTTAAAAACTTAACAAGAACCCGACTAACCAACTAAAATAAAAGCTTGATAAACTTATTAATGCTAATAATGTTGAACGGAACTCTTTAAAACTCCCTAATATTGATGGTGATTATAGACCTGGTTACATATACGGCACTATAAAAACACATAAACCTAACTATCCTCTCCGTCCTATCATATCGCAAATTCCAACTCCTGTATATCATCTAACAAAATACATTAACCAACTTATTACTCCCTACCTTCCTAGTAAATATAGTGTTAAGTCAACATTAGAAGTAATCCAAATCCTAAAAAGTGAAAAACCCGACGATGAAATCATGGCTTCACTTGATGTTGAAAACTTATTTACCAATGTCCCCGTTAGTGAAACTGTTGGCATAATTATAAGACATATATACAGTAACTCATCTTTACCCCCCGCCACTTAAAATTAATCCTAATATATCAAGAAAACTACTATTAGCTTGTACTACTGAAATCCCTTTCTTCGATCATAATAATATATATATACAACGTGATGGTGTCTCCATGGGTTCAGTACTGGGTCCGACATTTAGCAGTTTCTACATGTCGAACCTCGAAAATAAGATATTTACAGATTTTAAAAAACCTTCAATCTACCTAAGATACGTTGATGATATTCTTATGTTAGTTAAAAATACAGATGAAATACTTCAGCTTCATAAACGTTTCCAAAATAATTCTGTCCTTAAATTCACATGTGAACACAATACTACTAATAAAATCCCCTTCCTTGACATATTGATAAACACAAATAATAACAAATTTACTATTTTGCCATACAAAAAACCTACAAGCATAAATCCATGTACACTTAACTACAAGAGCGAATGCCCATATTACTACAAAATAGCAATTATAAAGAATCTAATACATCGTGCAGAAACTAATTCATCCACAAAACAGATTTTTTACAGTGAACTAAAGAATATAAAACAGACACTTATTAATAATAGCTTTCCAAACTATATAGTTGATGAACAAATAAGATGCTTTCTTAGAAATCTCAATACTAAGCAAATTGTACATAATATTGCTTCTACTAATCTCAAACATATTAATCTCCTATATCGTAATTAAATGCATACTAATTATAAACAAGATGAAAATATACTAAAAAATTTCGTAAATTCTAATATATCAACTACAGATCCTAGCAAAAAAATTAAATTAATCATACACTACACTAAATCTAGTTCAACTTAATTCTTCGCAATGATTCTTCTCCCCCGGTTAGCGATTTGCAAAAAACCAACATCGTTTATAAATTCAGCTGCCCTTTGGGAGAGTGTATCTCCAACGAATTAAATAATATTTATGTTGGTCACACTACAAACTCGCTTTCACGATGCTTGACATTTGAATGAAAACTCTAACATTTTTGGGCATTTAAAACAACATGCCTGCCCGCACACACAATTCCGTAAAATACTTGTCGAAAACACAATTATACTTCGACATGAAAACAATAGACAAAAACTAAAAATCCTTGAAGCATTATACATCAAACAGTTGACACCCAACCTAAACAAAATCAATTATGGAATCTCTACAAACATCCTTAAATGTCTATAATTGGTAACAGAAGCCATTGGTTTATTCCAACGGCTTCCCATACTTCATACTTCTCCAATTCACTCTCGTGTGGTCATGTGTGACGTCATGAAATGCGGTGCGATTTTCGCTTCTAGCGTCTTATATGCACGTATTTATCGTTGCTTAGAAATCTTCTATGTAAACAATAACAGACTATCATCACTGTCTTGTCCGTATATTGCTTAATATGTTGTAATTGACATCTTTGATAATGGCTTATGTAAGCTGAAAGCTTAGATTGTATTAAAAAAATATGGATCGATATCGTGAATTTCTTTCTTCGTTCAACGATAATGTTATTAAACTTATAAGACATTATGAAAAAAATTTACATAAAATAAACAGACAACACTTGTCAATATTATTTAATGAAACGTCTATGAATATATGAATATATATATATATATATATATATATATATATATATATATATATATATATATATATAACTGGTGTATTGTACGCTCGCATTGAAAAATAATAATAATCTTATTATCAATCAGTATAAAGTAAGTAGTCGGCTAAAAACTGTTATGAATCTTTACTGAACCAAACATTGAATAATGACCACATGAACAACTCTGTTCATGAAACAAATACTAATAAGTTCACCTCTGATGGATGTTTTAACGTGTATTTTCTTACAATAATTGTATGTATATATATAAATATGTGTGTGTGTGTGTGTTTTTAAAGACAAAAGGAAGACATATCTTAGCATACACAGTTTCATCCTCTGAGGAATATTATCAGGGTAAATGCGAGGATTTTATATTATAACAGGTATTTACATACATGATTAAATATGTCATTGTTTTTTCAATCTTTTTAAAATTTAAGAACTCCCATAAATGCTCCTCGATGACGATAATATTTATGAAAAAAATAAAAAGGCACAGGGTCATAAAAGAGACGCACAAAAGTTACAAACAAAACCAAGAAATTATTAAAAAATGAAGACAGTTCCTGGTTAAAACTCATTGAACACTACCCGGAAACACCCACACTTTACTGATAACCAAAAATACATAAACCGGAAATCCCGATGAGATGCCTTATATCAAGAATAGGCAATGTCCCACATACACTAGCCAGTATACTGACCAAAATGCTAAACCCACTTCTTATCGCAATTAACTCCTAACACATAAAAAAACATCATGTTTTAAGTAAATTAAAAACATAGATCAAATAAATGAATAGTTTAAATATAAAATCTTTATACGTAAATGTCCATGTAAAGAAATGTCTACATTTATTAAAAACACTATTACTGTTATGGGACCTTACCCATAATAACATAACGGACTATTCCATACGAAATAAATACTGCGCCTCAAGAGGAAGCAGGGAGTTCAGTCTGACCGGCTGATCGGTTGAACTCTCCGCCTTCGAGCGGGGAGGAACCCGAACGAGGCTACGCCGAAGGACGGAGTCTCTTTCGGGGAGGTAAACCGACCCTGAACCCATTTATACGGGTTCAAAGGACATATTTTTGAGCGAGCCCACGGGCTCGGAGAACCCACGTTAAACCGGCCTTGTGCCACATGATGTCCTCGTGGTGGGTGACTAAATACTGTTCAGTCTGAAGTCTGGAGTGAGGTCTGTCAGTTTAGTCAAAGCGAGCGAGTCAGTCGAGTCAGAGGCAGTCCGAAACAGAGTCGCGTTCAGACAATTACTACTAAACCTGATTGTTCCTACTAATAATTCCTACTTCTCTGTACATATTCCTGTTTGTAATATATCTGTGTTATTCCATATCCGTGTTCGAGTTCTTCTTTATTGGTTCTACCGTGGACTATCACCGTGGTACAAGGAACCATAACAATTACATAAATATGAAATCATAAAAATGTGCCATCTAATCACCAATCAATTTTTTTTTTTTTACCTTCGATAACAATTTTTGTACAGAAAAATTTGGTTTACTGATTGGGTATTCTCTTGGTGGTGTTTTCACCTGTCTATTTTGGGAATTTCTGGAAAGTTGTCCTTTCAAAAATATTTTAGCACAAAATTCTTCTTATTTCAGGTACATATATGATTCTCTATTAATGTTTCTACGAGACATAATTTCATTCGATCTTGTCAGCAAACTTAACGTCGAATCCACAATAGACTTTACCTTTGTATCTAACAACACTTTATCTTCCTAGATACTATGCTGCATAGAAATAAGAAGGAACTCTAGTTTGTCGTTTATAGAAAGTCTACCAACAAGAATAACCTGGTTAATTTTTATTTCTACCACTATAACAATCAAATCTGCAATAATTATAGGATTCTATTTAAAAGCACTATGAATCTACAGCCGCCACCAATACTAAGCCAAAGAGAAAATATACGTACAAAATAATTTTAAAACCCTCCAATATCCTTATTATTTCACCCACAATACTAAGAGAAAGATAATCAAAATATCCGACCATGGAAAGTTAATAATATTAACAACAATATACGAGATAATAACAGACATATAATACTACTTACAAATCTGTAACAACCACTATCCAAAACAATTTATACACTCTAAAGAACAAAATAATTAAAACCACATTCAAAATCTTTCTGGATATGATCAGAATCAAAGATACACATAATAATAATTCTGAAGCAGATATACATAAAATAAATTCAACCACATCTTTGATCTAAAGAATGACACACTTATTAAAAGAGAAAGTAACTAAAAGTAAGGAAAATTCTCGAGAGTTTCGCTATTGAATCTTATAACATATAAATCTGCGTCCCAGATTTTTTTAAATATCTCCATCCCTAAAAGAATTACTCTTTTCCCAATCCAACGTACATGACTATGAAAATGTTAAAAATTTTTAAAAAAACGGTTAAATTCATAATTAGAATATATAACACATAAATTAATCCCAGACAAAAATAAATTAAATACTAATTTGCATTAAAAAGAAAAATCAAGAACCTCATTTACTTACTTTCGTTGATTAGACATTGAACTGTGTCCCTTCATGTCCTCCATAGCTTGCCTGACTTTTCGGCTAACCGGTGAATATTTATGAGCATTCTTAAATTTAAAAACTTTGAAAAACCAATAACATTTTTGCATTTGTATGTAAATACTTGTTATAAAATAAAATCCTTGCATTTGCCATGATAAAGTCCCTCAAAGGACGAAACGCATCGGCTAAGATTAGTTTTCCATTTATCTCTTCCTTAAATAATCCTCTGTAGTTGTAAAGAAAATAAAAAAAACTGTCAACTTAGAGTAGCAATAAACGTCTGCAATAGATTTCTTCTGTCTCTCAACCGCAACACTTGTAGCCAAATCACAGTTCAAACGATAGTCCGTCGTAACAGTCCAACAGGCAACATAGAAACGACAGAATGGGGTCACATATCCAACCTTCACTTCTCACCAGCAAACAAAAACGCGTGTTCTTCCACCAAGCCCAGAAAATCCAAATCTCCCACATAAGCGAAAAACAACGGCATTTGTTCAACCACATCTTTGATCTAAAGAATGGCACACTTATTAAAAGAGAAAGTAACTAAAAGTAAGGAAAATTCTCGAGAGTTTCGCTATTGAATCTTATAACATATATACATATATACAGAGATCTTTCTGATTGGTCACGCCATTCAGGGGACGGAAAAACCTTAGCATAGATTCTGGTCCTTAAAGTAGATTTTTGCTAACTACTTTTTGGTAATTTTTCTTCAGCAGATCGCACGCAAAACACGAATTCTTTTTCGACGTAGCTGATTATCTCTTTCCCTACCATCTTCAAATGGTTGAAAAGCCGTAAAATCAATTGAATGACACAATCAATCGATGTATTCAGATTTAGTTACACACTCCACTTGTTTTTAATATAAAAATGATCTCCGAATACTTTTACCGTTACGCAAACATCATGGATCTTCTCGTTGGCGGTTATTTCCCCAAAAAAAGTATTATAAATTTCATTTCGCTTAATTCAATCACATAAAAAGCTTGCGAAACATCCTCCCACTTCCCGAATGTTCACTGACAATGGAAAGCCTGATCCATCTAAAGTCATATTGACTTATTGACAAATGTATGTTTATGTAATAAATATCTGTATCTTTGCCTGCGCATTATCGATTTCAGAAAGGGCAGCAAGCGTGATGACCACCCTGAGACACAATCGTAGGACACTATCCACGGTTGGAGTGGCATATGGATATGCGACAACCCCAAGGCGCACGGAAGATACGCTGCAGGTGGGTCTTTGCTGGCACGACGCGGACAAGAGATTCGCTATAAAACTGCATCATGAGTGTCGTTTAACCTAAATAGCTTTGATATTTTTCTTAGTACTCTGTATTTTCGGTGATTGTTCATCTATTAATTAAATTGCAGATTTTTTTTAAATCTTGACAGATAAAATATGGTAAACAGTTAAAAATTTCATAAATGATTCCACCACTTTTTTAGGGTCTGCTCAATAACGGAAGGTGAGTATTTATTTTGAGCCTCGCTGTTCGATGAACGGTATAGCGTAGGTGGCAGGCGAATCGAAAATTTCCTTCTCAGAGGAAGTTGTCTTCTATCAGGCTCACGAATGTAGATCTTTCTACCAAGGACAGAGTGAGAAAAACACGATCCATTATACGTGACGAGCTCTTCGATTTTCAAACCCAGAAAAAAACACGGGATTTTGAATGCTGATTTTAATGGCAACACTTCTTGAGTTTAAAACTGGCATGACATAAGGTAACTTCTTACTCATACACCGATTCATTTTGCTCCGTACCATTGTGGGGGTTCACTCACATCATAGCAACAGAAATTAGCCTTGTGTTCACTGAGATAAAAGCATACTTGACAAGAAATAAAATGTACACAACTAACAGGAAAAGCATGGTAAATTGTATGCTAATTTCATAAGATTTATTTATTTATTTATTTATTTTGTATTTTTTAGGTTACAATTGCTTTATGATATATGTGATAAAAGGGAGAATTTACTCCATAATATTACAAACCATATCACAGAGACAATTCCGACACGTGTTGCCCGTACCAAGATTCGTGGAGAAGAGATTGAATTTAACGTCTTTTGGTGCGATGTCTGTATTCCCAGCAGGAACACTTTTTATCGCATGCTAGGTGTATTTTTATTATTTTCAATTTATTTTATACAATATTTTTATGTTATTATTTTATTTATAATTTTTATTATTATTATTATTATTATTATTATTATTATTATTTATCAATAATAATAATATCCTTACACCATACAAAGCTAAAATTCGTAAGTATCAAAACGTTTCAATTGTTTAAGCGGATAACAAATGCTGCAAACCGTGAGAGAAAGGATTAAGACAAATGATTGAAGAGAAAATCTGTGTGTCGAGATGTTTTCCGTCGATATGTTTCGACATATGTGATATTGATATTTCTGAGATTTCTTGCTGCGTGTGTGTACGTATGCGCGTAAGTGGTTGCTCGTTGTGCGAATGCCAACGTGGGTGGGTTCGTGACATACAATTTGAAAACCGTTCCAAATATTATTTCATATTAATCTTAATGCTGTTTTCGTGACAAATACTTTTCTTTTTCACTTATTAGGTTGGTGCAAAAATAATGACGTAATAATGTCGTTTTTTGACGTTAAAAATTACGTCAAAAAACGACATTATTACGTCATTATTTTTGCACCAACCTAATATAATTCCCCCTCTCTATTATCTAAAAAGGTAAAATACCAAACATTGTCAAGCTTTAGATAAAGCCTTTGTTTCCACTCAACTCCTTCATTTAGCAATATTCTTTTTTTCTTTACAGTCGAAAGAAAAGAATAAAAAAATACATGAATATTAAAACGAGACAATATCATGCAAATATGAAAATATGGTGAATAGGCTAAATAAAATTTCAGAGAAAGATGGCTATAGTCACATAACGAGCAGCAAAGTCTTTTAATGCCATCCTAAATCAAGTGAATATTACTTTCCTCTTTTTGTTTTTCGCCAAGGGAAAACAAAAACTACCACAGTTTCTCATATCCGCAGAATCCAGTGCTACTAAAATATACTCACATATATCAAATGTCCCATAAGTGCAGTATTATAGGCTAAACAAAAACAAGATAAAATTAAAAAGAAAAAAAAATATTTTCTAGCATCCGATTATTTTTCTCACTGCTCTATCGCTATTTCCATATGTCCTGACGAGTTACATTCATTTGTCCCACCACCCCGGTGCTTTAAAACCGGGACCCGTCGTGCCACGTACACGAATGTGAACGATATCCATTCCAATAGTAAGAAGTAAGTTCCATTCGGACTCCTTCTTCCCAAGAAGTGCTACATTGGCGAATAGACACCCGGCGTGATGTTTTCCAAAACACTACGATCTTGACCTCTTCAAATCGATATTTATCAAAGTTCTCTCTACAAGGCGGGACGTGGCACAAGGCCGGGTTTAACGTGGAGTATTCCGAGCTCGTACGAATTCACGGGGTCGGGTGGCTGTTTGCGTCCCCAGTTAAGACTCTGACCATAGTCATACCCTCGTCTGAGTTCCTCTTCACCCGAAAGCAGACTTCGACTAGCAGGCCTTTAATGAACTCTTTAAGTCTAAGGTTAACCATTATCTTCCCTGCATAATTCACGTGAATTTCACTTCTTGACTTTTTTACGCTCATACAATACTACTCATTAAGCGTCTACTTTGAGTGACTCTCAAGCCTTGTATTAAGTGAAAACTCCTATTACAAATAGTCTAAACGGATGTTCGATTTCCTTTGATTAGAATCATTTGGAATCGTTGGCAAAATATACCATTATGTGTGAAAATAAACTGAGGCTGAACATACCGTTATCTATCTATCTATCTTGAAGTTTCTTTAAAGACGACTGACAAGGCACAGCCATTAAGTTTTTATTCATTTTTCTTGCATTCGGAATGATAAATTTAATTAAAATAATAAAAATAGAAATAATAAACTTAGTAAAAAATAAATCGAACACTGCCTTGTCAATAGTATTCAATGAAACTTGTATAAAGCGAGATCGCTGCCCAAATACGTAATCGTATATATGTATACAGACACATACATATATATATATATATATATATATATACATATAATGCCGTCACGGAAACTAACTTTTACGATACTACTTAAAAAATGAAAACTAAAAATGAATACATTTTAAAATACAGCCATGAAAAATATATGCACGATATGCAATTTAGATATTGTAAACTGCTTCAGACAAATGCAATACTTTAAGTTAAGCAAATAAGTTAACTGAACCATGAAAAAAATAAAGTAATAAAAAACTAACTAAATAAATAAATAAACAAATTAAGAAAATAATGGACAAATTAGAAAACTACGAATGAACATGTAAACACAAGTAAATGTAATAATCAACAAATATATTCATGTAATCAATGATAAATAATGAATAAAGTAAAGAGTTAACAAACAAAATTATAAAGTATCTAAAAAGAACGACATTCGAATCCGCAGCTGATCCAACTAAACAGTCTCAAGAATAATTTAAAACATAACAGTTATTTGGGATATAAATATGAGGAATGAAACGCTTCTTAATTTTATTGGCAAAAACGAGGGTTGTAAAACTATGGAATGAAACGGCTCTTAATTTTATTGGCAAAAACGAGTGTTGTAAAACTATGGAATGAAACGGCTCTTAATTTTATTGGCAAAAACGAGGGTTGTAAAACTATGGAATGAAACGGCTCTTAATTTTATTGGCAAAAACGAGGGTTGTAAAACTATGGAATGAAACGGCACTTAATTTTATTGGCAAAAACGAGGGTTGTAAAACTATGAAATGAAACGGCTCTTAATTTTATTGGCAAAAACGAGGATTGTAAAACTATGGAATGAAACGGCTCTTAATTTTATTGGCAAAAACGAGGATTGTAAAACTATGGAATGAAACGGCTCTTAATTTTATTGGCAAAAACGAGGGTTGTAAAACTATGGAATGAAACGGCTCTTAATTTTATTGGCAAAAACGAGGGTTGTAAAACTATGGAATGAAACGGCTCTTAATTTTATTGGCAAAAACGAGGGTTGTAAAACTATGAAATGAAACGGCTCTTAATTTTATTGGCAAAAACGAGGATTGTAAAACTATGGAATGAAACGGCTCTTAATTTTATTGGCAAAAACGAGGATTGTAAAACTATGGAATGAAACGGCTCTTAATTTTATTGGCAAAAACAAGGGTTGTAAAACTATGGAATGAATCGCTTCTTAATTTTATTGGCAAAAACGAGGGTTGTAAAACTATGGAATGAAACGGCTCTTAATTTTATTGGCAAAAACGAGGGTTGTAAAACTATGGAATGAAACGGCTCTTAATTTTATTGGCAAAAACGAGGGTTGTAAAACTATGGAATGAAACGCTTCTTAATTTTATTGGCAAAAACGAGGGTTGTAAAACTATGGAATGAAACGGCACTTAATTTTATTGGCAAAAACGAGGGTTGTAAAACTATGGAATGAAACGGCTCTTAATTTTATTGGCAAAAACGAGGGTTGTAAAACTATGGAATGAAACGGCTCTTAATTTTATTGGCAAAAATGGCGGTTGTAAAACTGCGGAATGAAACGAATCTTAATTTTATTGGCAAAAATGTGGATTGTAAAACTGTAGAAAGAAACAGCTCTTAATTTTATTGGCAAAAATGGGGTAGAAAAAATGAAACGAGAACAGTTTTCAATTTTATTGGCACAATTATTGGCATAAATGGGGTTTGCAAAAAATGAGGAATGAAACGCTTCTTAATTTTATTGGTAAAAATATGGCATGTAAACAAAATGATTCCTTCTAATGCATGTATTCATATTTATTGGAAATTATGCCTTATGCTCAGCAGAATATTCCAACAATTGTCAAAAACAGAAACAATATTCAATCTGAGATATCTGAAATGATTTGATGCGGTATGAATTCTTTGAGAATCTAACACTTGAATGACATAGTTAAAGCAAGTGGATAACAACGAGTAACATATTTAATGACTAAGAAGAGTTATTAGAACTGGGACAAAGAGGAATGGTAAAGATTTTAAAAGTAACATAGAGCAACAAAAGACGGCACATCGTGCAGATGGAATCATTACATTATTTTCTGCTCAGTTTAAAGAATTCATTACATTTCTGATCAAACGCAGCATCATATACGACAAATACTCCTAAAGGGACATCAACAAATAAATACAGAACGACGTATTTTACGGTCTAATCTTAAGCTTGTTATATCAATAATATTATTTATGTCAATAGAGAAAAGAAGTATTCATTTGTACATCACAGAAAATAAGATTAACATATATTTGTTCATTTGAGTAGCGATCTCTTTCTAATAGTTATTCTTTTAAACTAACTCTCAATGTGATTCTTTTCGTTTTTCCTTGTCTTTGTGTGTGTATGTGTGACTGTCTGTGTGTGTGTTTGCAATCAAAAGATCTCTTTTTGTGGGGATTTATGTTGAACTCCCTATAATTTTCGTTCCAAGCGCTTTCAGTTTTTCTACTAGTCATTTTCCAGGATTTAGGTTATACTATCAGAAATGGTGTGCTGGTTGCTTAGACGTAGACATATTTTAAATTCGCCAAAATGATCGTATTTGTAGGTGACGCTGTTATATTTCTTTTTTTCTTTTTTTTTTTTTACAACTGGATGCCTGTATTACATCTGTGTTTTCGTAAAGTATATTACGTTTTGTTTTAAATAGGTCCATCCTTATTGAGTTATGATCACAAAGATGTAAGATCAACCGTCTTGATAAATGAGTAGCGTTTTGTCCGATGTAATTATTTAAAAATTTGTTTTCGTCAGAAACACATTTCCCTATGCTGCATTTGGATTCATTCATAATAACAGGGAAAGTGTAGTAAGATACAAGAAAAGCATAATAAATTCTGTTATTTTCATACAATTTACTTACATTTTTGTGTGTGTTGGTGTGTTCACTTTTTAATTTACCATTGCTTTATGGGACATGCGATAAAAGAGAGAAGTCACTCCGTAGTATTATAAACGATATCACAGAGAGAATTTGGACACGTGTTGCCCGTGTAAATGTTTGTAGCGAAGAGATTGTATTTAACGTCTTTTGGCATGGTGTTCGTACTTCCGGCAGGAACAGTTTTTGTTGCATGCAACGAGTATTTTTATTATCTTTATTTTTTATTTATTTTCAAAAGAGTTTAAATGTTATAGTTGTTTTTTTTTATTTATAATTTTCATTATTATCTTATATTTAATTTTTATTTATTTATAATAATAATGTCTCTGCAAAGTACTGCCCAAAATGCGAATTACGAATTAGTGCTGTCAAACTGATACAAGTACAGAAGTTGAAATATCTAGGAGGCGTTTCATTGGGTGAGAAAATATATATGCCACAGAAATCCGAAGTAAACAGAAAACCACAAATAAACTATTTAACAAGTTTATGGAAATCGATTATAACAGGGACTGGTAGCAGTAATAAAAAGACAAACATTGCTAAGAGCTTGAAAGTAAAGGATATTGTGGAGCGATATGGTAGTTAACGTCCTGAAGGGACATTGCACAAAGAAGAAAAGTAAATCTATGTATGTGAGCTGACTTAATTCTTATTTTTAGGTACGGAATATTAATTAAATAATAATTAAAAAGTTGAAATACATACAGTTGAATTTTATTTTTAATGTTTAATTTATTTATATCTAATTTATTTATTTTTGCGTATATTCCGTTTCTTTTGCTTTGCACTCCTTCCAGCACCTGATAAAGAAAGATGTAAAGTTCCGATTGCCAAAGATCTCTTCTCTGTTAAAAGACCCAAAGGAAGCGTGAAAAATAAAACAGTCACAAAGGAAAATAAATCGGATATGATCAGCTATCCGAGCCGGCCTTGGGAAACTTTTGTCTTCAAGAAAAGAATATGATATGAAAGTCAACTGACACACAAGACAGAATCAGTCCGGAGTTTATTTTTTGTTGTATCTTTTTTCTTTCTTTTTTATTCGAAGTGCTCCGAATGCTCAATAATACCAGAGTTCTCTATTACATACAAACATTCTTGTGTCACTCCCTCACCGTTCTAGAGATCGATAAAATGGTCACGTGCGCCAGTCACGATCGTGGGGCAAAGATCTTCCAAATAAAATAATAAATACATAAGTAAATATTAGGTTGGTGCAAAAATAATGACGTAATAATGTCGTTTTTTGACGTATTTTTAACGTCAAAAAACGACATTATTACGTCATTATTTTTGCACCAACCTAATATTTTCTTACACACACACACATATATATATAATGGTCAAAGATATTTCTTCTATAGAAAAAAATGGCCAAAAATGGCTTCATTAGTATTCAAAATGATATATATATAGTTTTTTACCCCTTGTCACCCCATTCAAGCCAGTAAAGCTACTAAGACACAAGGGGTTATTAGGTGTGGAACAATTAGAAAACAGAAACATTATTGAGGAGCAGTAAAAGGAAAGCGTAATCAGGACAGTAGAGAGCGATTAACATTGAATTTAAATTTTTGCAGATGAAAGTTGGCTGAAAAGCTTGGGACCGGAAGGGAGTTCCACAGACGAGAGCTGAAAGAAAAGAAACTGTTAGCACAGAAGTTAGGGGCTACATCTCGCTAGATCAACAGGAAATTGATGAGATCTCATCGCCGGTCTAGTATTGCGCTTAAATACCAAACATACCATATATATATATATATATATATATATATATGGTATACCAATCTGTCTTGTCCACAGGATTGATCTGGGAATTTAACTATATATATATATATATGTGTGTGTGTGTGTGTGTGTGTCCAATTGTAAAAGAACGAATAGTAAGATTTCAGCGTTCAAAACATTAATTTAAAACATAGCCCAATAAAAAAGTAGAACCGTAAATATTTATTTATTCACTAGTGTTACATTAGAACATGCACATACCCAGTACAAAACTGTACATCTTGTTTCAACGTTAAAAAAAATTTTTTAACGTTTCATCAGGTGGGAAATCTCGATGCTTCTGACTCAGTAGTGGGTATGTGCTTGTTCTAATGCAACACTGCTGAATAAATAAATAAATATTTATATGTGTGTGTGTGTGTGTGTGGCTTAGAATTTGTTATATGTTGTTAAACCTTGAAAGCCAAACAAACCTACCAAGTTTTCACCTAAACGGATCGTCAGGGAAGGCTGACTAAAAAGATAAAAAAGAACGGAATATTTATAGTCAATAAACAAAAACAACTAACCACGTGAACAAATAAAAAAAACAAACAAACAACGGGGGAGGGGAGGGGAGAACCATTTATTCAAATTGAGAGAAAAAAAAAGGTGGGGGTAGAGAAAAACTGTGGCAACAGGGGGCAATAAATCATTTATTCAATCAGCCTTCTCTGACGACCCGCTTAGGTGAAACCTTGGTAGGTTTGTCTGGTTCTCTAGGTTTAACAAGGTCTGCTCTACTTACTGTGTTGAGCACTTTATTTAGCTATTTTGCCTACTCATATCGGTTTTTTTTTCTTTGGGCTTTGGACTTGCATGCTAAGCGATTATTTTCGGCTAACGTACATGTTCTTGGTTCTTTCTTTTTTGTTGTACCTTTGGTATTGGTTTGATTATTTGCAAATCAAAACACCGAAGTTTTTCCGAATGAGTATAATGTCTAATACTTATAAGATTACTACGACTATATATATATATATATATATATATATATATATATATATATATATATATATATATTTATATATATATTCAAAGACACATGATTATCTAGTTTCATGCAGAAACGAAAACTTAAATAACCCGCTAAAAGAAAAACTAAAAGAAACTGTCGTTAAATGTGTTGGTTATTTCAGAAATCTTTATTTTTTACTGAAGAGATAAAAATTCTGTTGCCATAAATTACTATTCTAATTTTCTTGATTTAAGCTGAAGTTCTTCTCAAGACGTCATTGTTCAGTGGACCTACTGACGATGTAATTTACCAATACAAAAGAACGGAATATTGCATACACTATTAATCACGTTTCAATCTATTGTCTTCCTGAGACAACAACTTCAGATCTTTACTGTTGTTGAGGTTTATATGGTTACACGACAGTAGCAAATACAAAACTATTATAAAGGATGTGCTGGTAGCGTAAGAGTTATCTGTGCAGAAAGTGGAGTCGGTGAACAGAGTTCAAATTTCAGCCAAGTCTGTTGCGTTCACTTTTGCAACTATTACATAAATCCATCACTTCCCCACTCCCAGAAGCTATTGGTTTTTAATGTCAGAGTAGCCATTGGTGGCTACCAGTCTAGACTTCTCTGAGTTATAAACCGCGGAGAAAGTAACGGGGGTTACTCCATTATTTTTCCCAAGACGTCATAGCAATCCACAATGAAAGAATTCACCAATTTCACGCGACAACGCTTTAATCATTTCGATAATTGCGAGACAATCTCGATCAACTAGAAATTGTCCCAAACCCCAATATTAACGTTAATATTGCCGTTTTCCTTTCTTGACAGTTTCTATATGGTATTAATTTTTACTAGAAAAACCCGTGATAATTTTACGATTTTCTTATTTGAATTTTATGATGAGTCTTAAAACTTCATTTAATGATTGAATAAACTCATGGTGAGTTCGATAACAATAAAACATCCGTAGAAAGTCCCCTATCACATCGTTAAATATTTGAGCTTAACAACTTTAACACAATATTGCAACAACAATCATAAATATGAATGCTGCTAGTTTTTTAAGAAGCGGAAACAAATTAAAAGATTTGAAATTTACAACTTTTTTTATTTTCACTAAAACAGACGTTAAAAGCGTTGTGTCTTCACTTCTTTCTTTCTTTTTTCTCACTGTAGCCAAATAGCGTCTTTGATATTTCTTTTGTCTTCTCACATGATAAAAGCGGAATAGTTCATTGTTTAGTAGGTCTTGGCAAGGTGTAACGGTCGTGCGAACTAAGGAACTTACGTAAGGAGTGACAAGCACAATTATTATATGATGATTATTATTAGCGTACGACATACAATTTTGGTTACAGGTCATCACTCGTTATTTAAAAAAAAATAATATCATTTCTTTTTTTCATAGACAGACTGTATTCAATACTTTCAGAATATGCAAACATATAATTATCTCTTTTCACAAATTCCAATCCAACATCTGTAAGAAGTGCATACAAATGAAAAGATTTGAAGTTGAGAACTTTTCCCATTTCATTTAAACAGCCGTTAAACACTTCTATTTTCTTTTTCTCTCTTTCTTTCATTTATTTTTTTTTGTAGTGTCTTCCCCCCTTTCCACGCGATCCAAACGAAATGGTTTATTATTTATGATTTATTGGCAAGAGACATTAAACATTTCTTTCTCTCTTTCTTTTACTGAAACAAAGTAGTGTATTTCCCACTCTTTCCAGGAGATCAAAACGGAATAATCTATAATTTATTAAGTATTGGCAGGACGTAACAGCCGTGCGACCTAACAAAGTGTGCGACAACCACAATATGATTCTAGACTTAAGAAGCCGTCAGATCGCTCATTTCTACGGACGTCTAATTCTCCAGTGTTCTTTTCTATCGTGTATTTTTAAGTCATTCTACAAGTGGTTTTTACCACCCCTTCTTCTTATATACATGATCAGCCATGCCTGATTCCACTATCTTAGCACCAATTACGGCTTTCCACTGTCCATTCCTCATGAAATTTATGGAGTAGTTCACCTTTGTTTTCATTGCCACAACTGCAAATTGTGTAATATACACAGTTCATAGTCGTACTCTCATCCCTATTAGACTTGGCTCGGTAGAGATTTCAACGTCAGTTTGATCTGATTCAGAATATTGTCCTGATGTTGTATGACCCAAAAATTCTTTCCGGCAGACACTCGAGGTATAAGAGACATACCATTCTGTCTCTTCCCTATGTTTTCAGGATAGCTGTTATTATCAACGATACGTTTGATGCAGATTATCTACTGTTGGAATGTATCTGGGTCATCACTTATGGTTTTTGCATACATTGTGCAGACTCTTTCTGTATGTATGGTAGGTACTGAAGATAAGGTATTATCCAACATTGTCAAACACATGAAAAAGGCCGGATAATTACAACAGAGATCAAGTCCAATTTTAGCCAATATAAATAATGATAATTCCACACCCCAAAAGTCGAAAGAAAATATATTACCAACCATTGGGGATTTTATTTTAATTTATTGTAAAACAAGTAACTGATGACTCTTCAGCATATAATTGTATTTTTCAATATCTCAATGCTTTTTCTTCATAAAAGGGTCTGTAATGTTATCGGTCCTGGCCTGGCATCTCGACTTCACTCACTTTCCCACCACCATGACATGTCTTCCCTCTGTATTTTCTATAAATATTTTCATGGTAGTTGCTCAAATGTGCTCTCCTCCTTAGTATCTCATCCACATGTATTTAAGCATACTACTAGATTGACAATTAGATTTCATTGTTTTACCTTAACATAGTTTGATATAACCATAAATTCTATTTTGATATTTTCTTGCACTTTTCACCTTGGAACTTTCTTTCAATTTCTTGCTTCCACAGACACTTTCAAAAAATTAAATGCATCATTGATCGCCATCTCTGTTTTCTTGATATAGTAACACAACAACAAGAGTTCTACATATAAAATATTTTGTTGCTTGTTATCATATAGGTTCTATATCACAGTATGATTTGTTTTGCAGTATATAAACCTCTATGTGTTGTGATTTGTCTATATTTTGAGATGAGATATTATGTACAATATTTACATTATTTGACTATTGCCCTCATCTTTGTCACCATATTTATTACATTTCGGCCGTTGTACACTCTGGCCTTCTTCAGGTGGTTGGAATGTCGAACTGAACCCTTTATTTCGTTCACTGGAGTAGACTGTACTAGTTCCACCTGCCATGTCTAATGGATGCCAGTTATATCCTGTTAATTCCCTCTCCAAGTTCTCCACTGCCTTAACCAGGTGTTGAACTAACAAACTTTGGGTTCTGTCACTGGATTTAACTAATGCTTTTATCCACTGTGCCATGTGTCCTTGACTTCAAGAGTGTGAGTTCAATACCTGGTTAAGGTGGTGGAGAACTTGGAGAGGGGAATTAATGGGAGATAACCAATAACTGACATCCATTAGACATGCCATGTATTAGGTTGGTGCAAAAATAATGACGTAATAATGTCGTTTTTTGACGTTAAAAAATACGTCAAAAAACGACATTATTACGTCATTATTTTTGCACCAACCTAATAGAACTAGAGCAGTCTACCCCAGTGAATTATATAAATGGTTCAGTTCAACATTCCAACCACCTGAGGAAGATGATGACAATAGTCAGAATAATGTAAATAGTGTTATTATTTGTTCACCATTTACAGTCCAAACAACATAAAACTGACAAAATATGAACATTGGTTTGGTCTCGTCGCGTCTCGTCTCGTCTCGTTTGGTTTCGTTGATTTTGTTTTGCGGCATATAAACCTCTATTGGTTATTTAATGCCAAAATTTAAATATTTTGTAAACAATTTTATGGCTTCAACTAAAGATATTATGATTGCAAATCTATGCTTTCAACCATATATTTTTTACATAATTTTAGAATTTCAGGGTAGGTGTATATTTTATTGATATATATTTAATAGATAATCTATTGTGTGTGTTATATGTTTTGGTATAAACATATTTTTAAGGTAGGGCATTATGCTAACGGTTTCAGTATTTTGAAATAGCACAAAACAAGAAGAGTGGAAGGGGAAAACTATTAATAATAATAATAATAATAATAATAATAATAATAATTAATACTTATATTTAGTTAGTCAAATCATTCTCATTTCCTCCATATTTGAAATGTAATGAAAAAGTTACATTCAGACAACTGTTTCACAAGAAAAACTACATAGTAGGACTGACTCCCATGTTGATGTTTCCCTGAACACTAAACTATTAACCTCTTCAAGTCAAGGCACAATCCTTATCTATCCCCTTTATCTTCATAATATTAATTTCATACCACTTCCTAATTCATTCATCAGACCCCCACATTCCTCATAACCATTTTACTTGTAGACATCTACCTTCAGAGATTCTTGATCCTTGTATTGGGTGAACTCTTCACATATAATAAAGTTATAGAAATGTATAGAAATGATATGATGATATAAATAAAAAAAATGATGATAAAAAAGTATATATAAAATGCTCGGATTATGGCAGCTGAAAAATGTGATTGATTCTTTTGGAAAAGAAGGATGGTGATTCAGCTGCATTATCCATGTGATCTGTTTGCAAAGTTTGGCATATATTTCAAAATGATTTTCTGCTTGATAGTACAGCAGCGACAACAATAACAATAACAATGTCCAGAGTATACAACAAAAGGAAACATGGTGGATGCTCAGAATTGGCCAAACTAGAACACATAAAAGGACACAACAAAGTAATGGCATACCTCCAGTGGGCAATCTGTAAACATTGAAATGTCAAAACCAAAGGCAAATGCTATGAACATAAGCAATCAGCTATAAGAGAAAATTATGAGGCTACTATTCTCTGGGACATGCCAGTCTAAACTGATAAAGAAATTAAGGCCAACAGACCTGATATAGTAATGATGGACAAAATTGAACGTGTCTACTCATCGACATACTGGTTCCCCAAAAAAGATAAACCTCCCTGACAACTATAGAAAAGCTCTTCAGATATATGTGGGGTTTGAAGACCATAGCAATGCCTATGGTAACAGGTGCTCTCAGTAGTGTCAAGAAAGAGATATGAAAATACACTTACAAAATCTCTGACGACATCAAGATACAGTGTGTAAATATTTATATGCTATCACTTGGATTCGCAAAGTGTACACAAAGAATGCAAGAAACGTTGTAATTTCCATATCTGACCTCTTAGAATACCTTATCTTTGTATCTGATGCACAGAAATTATATACACCAAGATTGGAAAGACAAAAGTAATACAGGGAAATAATGAAAGTAGTTAATTGATATTTGATTAACGAGATGTATTGACATCTGAACTATTTCAGAATTACAGTCACTCCTATTTAAATAATTAACCCATTAATGTGCACCATCCCATTATTTTGACTCTGAGTATTAATAGCTTATAGGTAGAAATCTCTAATTAATACTAATGTAAGAGCCCAGAGTCTAGCCAGGTTTATTTCAGGCAAAGCTTTTTTAAAATTGAGTTATAAGTAAAGTATTTCATAATGAAAGCAAAGTACAGCATTAAGAATCAGAAAAATATCATTCGAAATAATGAAAACAGTATTGAACTGTTATATAATATTAAATGTAGTTCTATGGAAACATGCGTAGAATACCATGGATGTTTTAGAAAACATAGAAACAAAAAGGACACATACTTATCAGAAAGGGATAGTTACAATTTCAAGGATGCATAGTGAGAAAAGAAGGCTTGAAAAGTTAGACACTTACAGGACAGATTGAAGGCAAAAGTGACAGAGGAAAAAACATAATTTGCTTAGTGATCTTGAGTAAATGGAAAAAGACCAAAATATACTAAGAGCTACAAAGGACAGAAAATTATGGAGAGCCATGTTCGCCCAATTCCTGAAGAAGATTCTAGTATCCACAGATAATAAATGATGATATGTTGGATCATGCAGTGTCTCACTCCTCTTGTGTGCATTTTAAAGCCCTCAATTTCATCCCAATTCCATGGTCCGCATATTAGTAAGCCTAACTTGTGGATGCCTAGTGATTGTGGTCATACCAACCATTATTCCCAGTTTTTCATACTAAGAGTAAAAGCATCTTAGTGAGTAGAGTTTAAACTAGGCTATCTTATACTATGAGTTATCAATAGAGTTGCCTTTATCATACCCCTAGTGCTAGTTTAGACTAAGCTAAATTATATTCTGTTACATTACTGTGAAAGTGTTAACCTGAATTAATATGCCAAATTATAATTTTAACTTTTATTATAACTGCTGAATAATACAGTGGGTATTATTGGGTTAATGTTGATAGAATTTACATAGTTATCAATAAAAATGTAGGGATACAATTTTCAGGTTAATTATTTAGATGACCTTAACACGGAACAGGTCCAAATGGGGAGGGATATTTTGAAAAAAAAAGAGTTTGTGATAATTTTCCATATCGTCTCTATTCCTTGAAAGTCAACTTTCAAAAGGATGTATGTTATTTTGAGATCAAACACTAGTACAGATGAAAAATAGGCAATTGTCTAAGCAACCAGTCAGGCTGAAGCTTTCTGTTTATTATCATGTTTTATTTTTTATGTTTTTCAGGTGACTAATAAAAAGGGGTCTTATTAAGAAAGAAAGATTAGAATTTTTTGATCTGCAATAAACTGGGGGTTTAAATTGAAGGGAAGATTGCAAAATCAAACTAAAACAAAAATGGGTTATGTTTTAAACAAAACAAAAAATGCTGGGATGATGATAAACAAGGATAAATGTGTGTTAAATTGCAGCACAATAACATTTCTGGAAAATAAGATTTCCAAAGATGAAATTTCACCAGACATAAATTTGATGAAAAAAAGAGCCATGGGCCTATGATCATGTAGATCATGTGCATATTTTAATTTTGGTTGACTCTTTCACTACATGGCCTGAAGTGGTTAGAGTTCAAGATAGGAAGGTGGATATAGTAAAGCAAATATTACAAGTATTTTCCAGAAATGGGGTGCCAAAAACTTTAGTCTCTGACAATGTACAAGAAATTTTTGGTGAAACTTTTGTTCATAGTTAAAACAAATTTGATGCCTCCCTCTTAAAATACACCATAGCAATTCAGCAATATCAATTGAATGGACTTGCGGAAAGAATGATGAAAACTTTTAAAATGGGGCTGAAGACGTTTTCCCCATCCAGAGACACCATAGATAGTTAACTATCGAGACTATTGGTGAGTTATGGAACTATTCCACATGTTGATAGATTGCAGTCACTCTGAATTGATGGGAAAACGAATTAGATCGACTATAATAATATCCTATTCAACAAATGAAAAAATGTGGTACAAAAAAACAGAGAATCAAGTCCTAAAAAAGCTAAACTTTATTGCACAGAAGAAACTTAATACGGCTATAATAGCAACATGTGGACAGTATTTATCGGCTCATTCTGATCGAATAAAATGTAGAAAAGTCAGGATAAAAGATGAGGAGGAACCTGAAAGGAAGGGAAGCATGAGTGCTTCTGATAGAGAATGCGAACATAGTTATAAAGAAACTAAGGTGGTTAGTTCGCACCAATCCAATATGGTGTTGGAAGATCAGAATGAAGACAAGGACAGATCTAGATTACCAATAAAAAGAACCAGGTACACACCACAAGAGAGAAAGTGAGAGAGAGAGAGAGAGAGAGAGAGATAAGTTCTATAGTTCCAAGAATTCACAGATCAACAACGGGTATAAAACCTCTTTGTTTCTGGTAGGTGTAGTGACATATTCAAAGTGGACTTGCCTTATTTTGCATAGAGTTGAGTGACTAGTAATAAGTCACCCCCACAAAGCCATGTAAATGATTTTGAACTCTGTTCTACTATATTAGTATACAAATGAAACTTACAAACCAGTGGGCTACAACATTTTCCCAGAATAACCTGGCATATTTAATCACTTTGAAAGCACTAAATGTGTCATCATAAATGATTTTGTCTAAGTTTTTTATATTTACTTAATGTTTAAGCAATTAACGGATTTTAATAAATCCAACATATTTCTTTTACTTAGTAAAAGTTAGCAGATATAGATTTTTTAAAGGTCACAAAAAGAGCTGTGCATTTCTTAAGTAGTGTAAATGAGACATGCTTAATTTAATGGTCTGTCATAGATTAATGGTAAAGCACCCTGTATTGGAAATGGTTTCTCAGATTAAAAAGAGAGTAAAAGTTCAATTCCTATAGAGAATTACAGAATCACTAATAAGACTTTCATTATCTAGACTGGTAGATATTAATTTCACTATTTTAAAAAATGGGTTAAAATATTTATTTATAAATTTGTTTGAATTTTGTCTCATAAAGAAGATGCTGAAAAAGCTGCTTATCTTGTTCAAGAAGCCTTTCCTCCAACCACTGAAAAAATTGTAGATTTGGTCAGATTTTGGAAACTGGGTCAGACAGAGAATTTTCAGTATCTGTTTGTATATACTGACTCGCAGTAATTTGGGCACTTATTCTGCATTTCCTCAGTAAAGCTGTAGCATTCAAAATGTAAGTCAACAAAATAGAGTGTGTTGAAATCCAATTTTTCTTAAAGTACATATAAGTGGAAAAGAAAGCAAAGGAGCAGCAAATGGCCTGTAAAAATAAAAACAGAAAAAAAAAAACAATAACAAAACAACATTATCAACAGGAGAACGTCACCTCCATGCAGAACAACTTTCTTTATTGTCGGTTGTTCTCTCTGTAAAGAAATTACAGTTGACATTTCAGTGATTCGTTAGCGTAGAGAAATAAAGAAAAGAAACTGCATTTTTTTCTGCAAACCTCTACAAAAGCAGGTGCAATGATTGCACTTGGCAGAGTACTATGAATCAAAGTTTTGTTCACGTCAGTGTCAATATAATTGTCAATTTTAGAAACAAACGTGAATGTAAATGGAAGTAAACTTAACTTTCTGAGTGTAGACCACTGAATATACAAGTTTGAATCAATAAGTCCGCAGTACCTGACGCTTCTACCATGCTTTATCTTTACTAGAGTCAGATTAGACCAAAAATATATTTTAGCTGAAGCTGCTCAATCTTCACTTTCCAGTGTTGATGGATTCAAAATTGTTTATACATACTTATCTTAGAAGATTTCTTTTCCAAACTGCAGCTTCTTTCCCACAGACACAACATTAAAAGCAATTCACTTCACTATTGCTGATTAGATGACAAATCTTCAGATAAGCCCTTTTCCAACAGCTCAAATATTTATAACCAGGATGTGCCATGCCACTTCCACAGAGTTGAATCATCTTCATTTCCTTTATGTTCCAAAAATATGAAAAAGTTCCACTCAGACATTCCATTTGGATAGCTTTGTCTCAAGGACACCTACTTTACAGAACATATGCTTATGTGAGTGTTTCCTTGAACAATTTACAATTGATTTATGCTGTTTAAGTGTTATGGTGTAGAACTATAGTAAGATAACATGGACTCGGATATATGGTTAAATTGTATATTCTTGGAAAACGTAGTACAAAGGTAAATGTGGACTGGAGAGTACTTTCTCTCACTGGTGTCCTGACTCAGTGACTCTCACTCGGTCTTCCTCTACTCAGAGTTGGTAGCCATATTATATAGGTGTGGAAGAGTCCATTTGTAGGTAGGTCCCCACAACATTAAGGATCAGTTGTTATCTTCTCTGTGTCAACACAGTCATCGCTTCCTATCACATTTGTTTTTTTATCATTTCACTCCAAGCAAGGTGATAATACCACTAGATCGCAGGGGCTTACAGGGAAAGAGAATAAGAAGACTTCAGTGGGGATGATTGAGGAAAAGGCAAAGAATGAACAGGGTTCAAGAAGACAGAAGTTGGTAACTGGTATTTACATTTAAATTTTTGAAGATTGTAGTTATGAGGGAAGCAGGAAATCAGGATTTCCACAGGTGAGAAGTTCAAAAAAGAAACTGTTAGAGTAGAAACTAGTTCAAAAGTAAAAAGGATGGGACCTAGTTGCCAATCTAGTAGCACATTTAAATTCATGTATTCAAGGCACCAGGGAAAAAGAAGCTTATTAGAACAGTTACCATGAAAATATTTTTAGAAAAAAAAGAGGGAAGCAATATCATGTCAGTGAAAAAGTGACTGAAATCAAGATGACATTGCATTACAGACTCTGAATTTTGTCAAGAATCTGGAGATGTACAGCAGGAACACTAGAACAGATATGGCAACAGCATTCATTGCACAGATTGCACAGATGAATGGTTTGATTTATAAATATGCAAAATGGATTCTGAGAGGAACAGTTTTCTGCCATGACACAATGACACAACTTTCCTTGCAGTAGACATAAGTAACTGATTCAATATAATCGCTCCACACCATGAAAAACGTTTTAAAAGTAAGTCTTCCTGAATGTCTCCCAAACCTTGTACTAGTGAATTTTAGCATAAAATAGCTTGATACTGCCATTATCTGAATTTAGATCTGAATTGTTTCACTGCACAAGGTTTTATGTGATTAATATTAATGACTGAATTAAGTGCATTAACAAGAAAGTAGGTTATATTGAAAAGTTGATATTTGTTGTGGTAGATACTTTTGTCCTTAATAGGCCACAGACTTGATATACTGAGATAAATATAAATAAAAACATGTGACTACAAAAATGCTGTGATTGATGTACAGTTGTGTACTAAATCAAGAGCTAATACAAATTGTTTCCTTCTGTTTCCCTAACTATGACACTGTGCTTATTTGGAAGGGCATGCTATATTTTCACATATTATATCTTTATTTAATGGGAAACAACAATAGTACATGAATAACTTCCTTATTCTCAAGGAAAAGATTGTAGCTCTTTATTAATTCCATACTTTATGTCAGTCAGGATGAGGTTATCTGTTCTCAGAAGATAAAGTTATGCCTTTCCATAGTTTACATATACAGTGTCTGTAAAGCTGGGCTTATCCAGTTATTTTTGCGGGGATGGAGTGAAGTCATTCCATAGTTACATATGCAGGGTCACTAAAGCTGAAGTTATCTACCGTTCTTGGCGGATAGAGTGAAATCTTTCCATAGTTACATTTGCTGTGTCTGTAAAGCCGGGGTTATCCTATGTTCTTGGAGAATGGAATGCAACATTTCCATAGTTACACTATTTACATTATTTGGACTATTTTCCTCATCTTTGTTGCCATATTTATCATAATGTTTCGGCCAATGTATGCTCCGGCCTTCTTCAGGTGGTTGGAATGTCGAACTGAACCCTTTATTTTGCTTGCTGAGGTAGACTGTTCTAGTTCCACATGCTATGTCTAATGGATGCCAGTTATCAGTTATGTTCAGTTAGACATTCCAACCACCTGAAGAAGGCCAGAGCATACATTGTCTGAAACATGATAAATATGGCAACAAAGATGAGGACAATAGTCCGAATAATATAAATAGTGTACATAATGCCTCATCTCAGAAATATAGACAGATTCCATAGTTACATATGATATGGTCTGTAAGGCTGGAATTATCCTCTGTTTTTGAAGGATGAAGTGAAGCCTTTAAATAGTTGCATATGCTATTTTTGTAAGGCTTGGGGTTATCTTCTTTTCTTGGAGTATGGAGTGAAATTTGTCATTTTGTCTTTGGCTTTTCATTCTTTTCGTTTTGATCTTTTGGCCATAAGATAGTCTAGAATACTGAGCTTCACTTTGATGCTTGTCTTATATTAATCTAGTACAGAAAGACAAGGAAGAGATATAGATGTTACTGCAAACTAGAACTTTTGAAGGATACCTTAAAAGATTAGTTATTAGTTTATATTAGTCATTCAACTATCTTTGTTCATTGTCTGTGTTCGCTGACAGCAGAGGAATAAAATGTTATTAATATTTATTACATTCAAAATTTTGAATTATCTCTCTTCCGACAGTGTTCATTTTTTTCATTTTCTTTGCATCCAGTATTTGTTTGTTTTTTGTTGTTATAGCATTATATTTATTGCATATCACTGTCTGTGCCCACCTTTGCAGACATTCTCACATAGTTACATTATATTACGTGGTGCAAGTTAAGTGTTACCTGATTAGCTTCTGAAATCTTCATGGTGATAGCTTCTGGATGAAATTTCAAGTTATTGAAGAAACAATGAAATCTTTTGATTCTAAATATTTTTTGACTAGACAGATGAACCAATCAATTGATAACACTTAATAGATGTCTCATTTTGTAGGAGACACCAGATTAATATTTAAAGTAATGACAAATATTTAATATTGTCAGAAGAGCACATTGGTATGGACTTCTGACAATGATGGATTGTTTTTATTTAAATTTTGGGTAGAAGACCAAAATAGCATGAAGACAGTGGGGAGAGAGCCACAAGGATCTTGAAGAATTGATATGCCTTTCAAATCCAAATTCCTTAGTGAGGCTAATTAGCAATGGCAGACACTAAGGTGAGGAGTTAGCATTCATTCATCATCTCCCCATTCTTCCAAGAAACAATGCTAGCACTATCATCCCTTGCATAATAAATAAAGATATAAAAAAAGAAGTTGTACTTTGTTGATGTAATCAATGATATAACATTGGGATCTGAAGAACAGAGGCGACATAGAACTCAACATTTGGAACAAAGATTTTTATTTTGAAGAAATATGAGAAAACCAAGTTGTATATATGCTAAACTTTTATGTGAAAACTACCAAACAAAACTCATTAAACAAATGGGTATTTACAGAACTGTGTGAAAAGGTTCTTGAGAAATATTCTTTAATTTGGATTTGGATCAATTAAAAAGAATCTGTATGTGTGGATGTCTGTGAAAGGAAAAAAAAATATATGGTGATAAGAAAGAAGAGGAGGTGAAAGAAGAAGAGTAAATAGAATTATATGAGAGGTTAATTAGTTTACCTGAACAAACATATGATATGTTATCTATTACGCCCACCAAAATCAAACAAAATCAGGTGAAGCTAATTTTATTTTCCTTTTCAAAACCAGGTGCATTAAGTCAATTTTTTAAGCTCTCTGGTTAATTACTGATTGTTTCTGATGTTTTCTGCCATGAACCAATTGTTCTGTTAAAATATATGTATGTAAAACCTCTAATTTATTGTTACATAAGCTATAGGTTTTGCACTTTCATAGAGATGAATGAAAGACTTATTTTATTGACTGGATGATTCATTTTTTATGGCTTATCAACCCTTTGCAGATTATGTAAAAACCAGAAAATATTTTGGGATTTAAAGAATGTTTTTGAAATAATAATAATTTAGTTATACAATTCTTACTAATTAACCCATAGCTGGGGGAAGAAGAGGTGCATTCATACTTTTCCCAAGATATTTTGTGCATAAAATATATTGAATATAATAGGATTATCTATCTTCCGACAGTGTTCATTTTTCATTTTCTTTTCATCCAGTATTTTTTTGTCATAGAATTATATTTATTGCATATCACTGTTCATTCCCACCTTTGTAGACATTCTCACATAGTTACAATATATTACATGGTGCAAGTTAAGTGTTACCAGATTAACTTCTGAAATCTTCATGGTAAGAGCTTCTGGATGAAATTTCAAGTTATTAGTATTACTAATTAACCCATAGCTGGGGGAAGAAGAGGTGGATTCATACCTTTCCTAAGAGTATTTGTGCATAAGTGAATATAATGAACCAAACAGGAATTGGAACTCAGCTATCCAATTAAAAATTCTGAGCCATTTTCTATTACATCACTCATTCAACAAATCTTACAGTGCCTGGTATTCCCAAGCAGTCACCCACCTAGTTACTAACCAGGTTTGATGTTGCTGAACTTTGGTGATGGTACAGAAACCAGTATTGCAAAATAATGTGGCTGTAAGCCAGATATATTTGAGAAATGGTAATAAGTTTTTTTGTCTATTTATTGTCAATAAAGAAGAAACACACAGAGAGGAATAGACAAAGGCAAAGTTAAAGTTCTCGCAACATACATCATCTGCATCTTTAACTGGAGGCAATATTTGGGCAAGACTTGATGAGTTTAAACTGTTTTCTTTATTATTTAAATAAATTTTAACTCTGAAAATTTTAGTTTGCTCATAGTTTTATGATATTTTCTTTTACTTTTATGCTTGTACAAAGTTCACACCTTCCTTGAATAAACTTGCTACTTTTATCTGAGAAAACCATAGAGAAGTTGGCACCTTTAAAGTCAACAGTCTATCCATGGTTAAATAGTGTTACACCCTCTCCACCTCTCTTAATTTCCACATTTATGCTGCCACAGCTTCACTACCTGTAAATATACAAATATATTTTATATATACTTTATGAAAGTGATCTTAGTGAAGTTTTTTGCATTAAATTTATTCCTCTAAACTGATTTATTTTCTCATACAAACCATGATAAACAGAATTATATGGAAAGTATTTCTTCACCATGAAGGTGTTATCTACTTCTGTGGCAGTTACACTATCACAGCTACATTACATTCTTTACCTACTATGTCACATAAATATCCAGCTGAGTCCAAGTGGTGGAAACTCTCTTTTGTATTTCTGTCCCAAAATGATTTGGTACTTAATTTTATTTTGAGGTTATTAAATTTTTGGTCTCTGAAGAGATGAAAACCTCTTTATTAGAGAATTGTATTATTCATTTGACTTTGTACCAAGGCAAGACCAAGTTAAAGGCCTTACAAATACTTCATTTGTTTTTGACTGCAGGCGAAACTTACTTGACTTGGTGAGTTTAAACAATTTTATCTATTTTGAAAAGCCATTTATCTTTGACAATGTTATCTTATTCAAAGTTTTATGATTGTCCTTTTACTCTGGATTGGCTTAAGTAAGATTATTTTAGAAGCCATTGAAGTCAGTCTATTCACTTGTTTTCTTTCTCATGCTTGACATTACAATGGAGAAAAAATATTTTTTACAGTACCGAATTTAGAAAAAAATGACAGTTGTATAGGATTTTGTCAAAGTTAAGCTCATATTTTTCTGTAAACTTTGTTCTTGATAATGGGCAATAAAACTTTATTTTTCTTGTATACATTGTGGTTTTGTTTCTTTCAGGGGTTTAAATTTTACTTGAGGTATCCCTGGTATATATAGCCTGACTGGCTTGATGTTTGGGGATATTTATTTATTGCATTTAATTTTATTGGCTTTGGAAAATTTGTCTGAGTAATCCTGAAAATGAAGTGGCCAGATTCAGAAAAGTGTCTGGTGGTACCTATTGTTTAGGATGTTTGGAAAGTCACTATGTACTTATATTTTTATTAACAGACATGTTTTAATATAGTATACAGGAGGAGAATATAATTGAAAATTCTAAACAAAGTTGAAAATTAGCATCAATACAGGCTTGGATCCTTCTTATTTTCTTTCTAAACGCCATGATCAGTTGCTTGCCATTATTTTGTATGAGAAGAGTTTTAATTTTTGTCTAATGGCCTTATGAGCAATTCCAAGACCAATATCTTAGTGGCTGTTCTAACTTTTGCTTTATTTTATTGGACTCTGCTGCATGCCATCAGAAATATCAAACAGTTTCTCCTGTGATAGCTTTGTTGACCTTCCACGATGTTTGGCATCATCCAATGATCCTGTTTCCCAAAATTTATCAAAAAGGTCATGAACTGCATTGCAATGTGGAACAGATATATCTGAAAATTTATCAGCAAAACGCTATTGTCACAAGTCTGTGTGTCTATTACCTTCTTGAAATATTTATTTGACAAGAAATGCATGTTTTTCAGTTGTTAAAACCATATTGGGGTGAAATCTAAAATATAAAAATTATGATTAGAAATGTTCACAGTAACTTTCCAAATACGCTGAACTTTGATAAAAAAATTTAATTGCTAAATCTCATATTGAAAACTAAATTACTTCTTCAGTTGAACATATTTGCTAAACAGTATCACTTTGATCGAAGGCATAGTTGTCCAAAATTTGTTGAATGAAATGATATTCCAAACACATAAATTATTAGTAGACCATAAAACTCATATTTTCAAAGATAGTAAAATGTCCTTTTTATAGAGTAGCTTATGCTACACAAAAGATTGTCTCAGTGAGTAAGACATATTTGATGATACAGATTTTTATTGATAAGATTATGGAGATCACTTTCAAAGGAATTGATTGCTGTGATTTCAACATTCTGCTGAATTCCACAGTTAGTGTTTTCTATTTTATGATGATAAATATTGCCAAATAAAAAGCTTACAGAAATTCCTTGACAAATATCATTACTAGTTTCAGAGATGCATTATTCCAATATGAAAATAGAGAACATGAAACTGCCATCCAAGGCTATAGAGAACCAAGTCTGTCGTGCTACTTACCTATGGCTGGGTGGGAGAAGAAGAGGATTTATAACTTTCCCAAAGGTATTAACACATAAGTGAATGTAACGTATTTGTAAGTGAATATAATGAACCCAACTGGAAATGGATCTTGGCTCTCTGATTAACAATTCTGAGCCATTATCCATTACACCACCAGCACATCCAAGCATACAGCAACTGCTGTTCTGAAGCAGTCACTCATCTAGGTACTGACCAGGTTCGACATTGCTTAACTTTAGTGACTTTATGGGAACCAATGTTTCCTTTACTTGGAATAACATTGAATTAAATTATTTGCTGTTATATTTTATGCTGCTTTTGTGTTTGTTTTGCTACCAAACTTCACTGCTTAATACAGGGTGACCCAAAAAAACGGGAATTTTTGAAGTGCGTATTGCCAGACATGAGCAAGTGGCAACACTGCGATTCAATGACCTTAAGCAAGTAAACATTTCAGCATTTAGAATTCCAAATGAAATTCACAATATCACAGCTGAGATGTTGCAGCAGACAATGAGGAATCTCAACAGCAGATTTCAAGAATGCATTGGTACAGGAGGACGCCATCTACAGGGCGTAATTTTTAAAAAATGAAAATTCCATCATTGTTTCTTAAATGGCATGTTTTAAGGTTTCAGTTACTATGACTAAAATATTTTTCTTTCATCACTCTTGGTTTTATTGGATTGTTAAAAGGTTCCCATTTTTGGGGTCACCCTGTATTTTTTAGAAGTCTATGGCCATAAATTCCTGAACTAATACTGAAATAAGCAGAGGCTGAACAAGAAAAATGTTAGAAAAAACATGAGACATTTAAAATCGGTTGCAGAATATTTACAAATTCATCTTAAAAAGACTTTTCTTCTCTTTTTTTTTAAATCACTTAAATTTCGCCTTTGTTGGCCTCTTCCCACTTTCTATATATAGAATTTATAATTATTTTCAAATGCTTATCATCACTAGCTTCTATTATCCTTAATGCAAATAATTTTTATTACACCTTCATCATTATTATGCTACTAGGATTGACAGAGACATTGACAGACTGATCAATGAATCGTGCCCGTTTTTTCTCCTCTTATCATCTTATTAAGTAAACTCAAGGAAACTATTCTGTAATTAGTAGTTGACAGACTGGGGATATTTCTCATGAGCAGCTAGTTTTCAGTTTGTACTTAACTGAAAGTTATTCAGTCTTGTGGTTTGACTGAACTAGAAAATTGCATTATTTTCTAAGTGAGAGTATTTTAACTGGATTGCGCAAAGCAATGTACAATGAAGTGTCATAGTTTCTGTAGTACAGTAAACAAAATATACAAAAGAAAACTGATGCAAAAATAAGATAAAAAAGTTCTAAAATTTCACAATGAAAGCAAAATATTGCTCACAAATGTCATGAACATGATCAAGCAATGGGGAGAAAAGACTTAAGAACATTTTTCATTGTTATACAAATGTAAAATCAAAGGTTATATAAATAAATACAAAACTGAATCATTAATTAATAATCATACTATGACTTTTATTGGTATGTCTCTTCAGGACATAAGTGACTATAGTTTTCCACAAATCCTTTTGCTTTACTATTTGTGAATTGCTACAACATATTTGGAGAAGATGTATGTGTGATATCCCATTGCCTTGTCCCAAATTTAGAATTTGGAGTAGTCCTTCTAAATGCATTACATCCCAATTTGCTTCTTGGTATTTAACCCATAGGTAGGGGGAAAGAGATGGATTAATGCTTTATAGCAAGGGCATTTGTATGAAAGTGGATAGATCACCAAGCAAACAGGATTAACTGGAACAAATGGAAATGCAAAATGAAACAATGTGACAGTGTGCAGACAAAATTACAAATCGCGAATAAAATACGGTATATATATATATATATATATATATATATATAGATAGATAGATAGATAGATAGATATGCAGTTGGTGTAAGGATGTGTGGGTGATATAATGGAAAGTGGCTTGGAATGAGAAATCAGTGAGCGGAATTTGAATTCGAGTCTAGTTTGTTTCATTCAGTTTCACACTAATACTTATGGAAAAGATATGAATTCATCCATCTCTTCTTTCCCCCAAGCTATGGGTTAAATAGTGGGCCAGACTTGGTTCTTCATCCCTGGGTGGCAACCAGTCTAGAAAAACAATTCAGATTTCAAAACTGTTGGCATAGCACATTCTATGCCACGATCAAAAAGATCATGGAGTTTACAATAACTGCGGTCAAACTATGCTTGTGTTGATGTATTGTTATTATTATTATTGTAATATATAGTGACAAGTAGTTGAAAGATATGTGTTGATAAGAAACTGCTTAATTCCTCACTTGATAAAGAAGGATTCACTTCGAAAATGAATCCTGGATACTTTGTCATTTGGTAAATTGAGATTTCATAAAATTCTACAAACATTTTGAAGATGAAAGAATTTTGGAGAGATCGAAATAAGTAGTATTCTGAAGGTGGAATGTCAGGTGAGTAAATCAGGTGCAATAGGACATCCCAACCAAGCTCTACAAATTTCTGCATTGTCCTGATAGAAGATGACACCTTTCTGATTGACTAATTCAGGATATTTTTCATTGATTGCTGAGAGCAGTACTTGTTGGAATTCAACGTCTGATTTAGTGACAGGAGGACCTAATGAACATTACAGGCCCACAACATATACCACACCCATAGAGTATATTCCCTTCACATTACAGTGTATCTTATTTATATAATAATTCTTATGGTAAATACTAAGATATTTATTTGATATGCAATACCAAGGAAATCCAGTTAAAAGTTGACTATTGTGGAAAAATTAAGTAATTCTAATAAATAATATTATAAAGAATACAAAAATAAACAAATTCATTTTCCCATGATTTAATTTATAAAGAAACCGGAAGGGTTTCTGGTCACGTGTGTGACCCCACTTCCGGAAAAGAGAAAAATTTTTCTCTCTCAACTTTCCAACGAGACCATCGGGACGTGTGGAGATTCAGCCATCCCAACTCAGCGCGAGATTGACTTGAGCTCGACGATCTTTACCCGTATTGTATCCCTTACTCCCCATAAATTATTTCTGAACCAAAAAGGAAAATGGACATACTAAAATATATCTCAATACAATCAACATTAAAGGAATAAACGTCCGTAGCAGGAAGTTTTTTCTATGCTTCTTCATGGCCAGCTGGTATTATGCAGCCCCACATGTCACATAACAAGCTGAATTCCAAAAGACCGATGTAATGTAGAAAAAAAAAGTGAATGACCGCTTAGAAAACTGCTAATCAAAAAGTGAGGTAACTTGAAAAATTGAATTCTTAGAACGTAAATGAACAACGTACAATTACATAGAATTTCTCAGACGTTATTTCAATTCCCTAGACATTTTTTCAACACTAAAATGAATATTTACACCTTTTTTTTTTTTTACAAATCAACGAATTATAAACGGTTGTGAGTTACCTCGCTTTTATGATTTTCAGTTGCATACACGGCCCCTTTTGAAAATGAACTCTATTAGGTAAATTTTCTTCTTTATAGTCCATTGCATTTAAAGATTAAATTATAAAGTTTGTTGTGGTATTTTGTTTAACAAAAATGTTTAACAAATATGTGTTGCATTTGATAGTTCTAGTGAATATGTTACTAACAGTTAAAAAGTATCAATATTTTCTTTTCCTCTTGGAAATCCAACCTCATAAAAGAATGGATAAAATTCATTAATCGTATTGATTGGTTTCCTACGAAAAATTCAGTTCTTTGTATGAAACATTTTGAAGAGAAATTTATTTTGAAAGGAAAACGAAAACAAACTGAATAGTGATTTACGTTCAAAACCTACAATACATTCAGAAAAAATAAGAAAACCGTCTCATTTGCCGAATACAAGGGAATTTAGAAAGCCTCCAAACCAACAACTGGTCCAAACTGATGAATTACATGATTTTATTTCAGTTGATACGATAAAGAATTTTACTCAGTTGGAAGAAGCAAAGTGTTGTCTTAAAGGGTTTGAATTAGAAAAAAATATATATATTCTAATTTATAGAATAGTCTTTAACCCTGAAACACATTTTCCATCTATAAAAGAATGTATTCGCATTGACCAAAACCTTCACGCCCAGCTCCAGTGTGATGGAAGCCCTATACCGTTAACACTGTGGTTTATACATGGACATAATAATAATCTCACAAAATTTAGCTATACTACATACAAAACATGGGGGAAGAACAACCATACTCATTTCTAAAAGAATTACAAAAAAGACAACATTAACAAGTAAGAGGTTGATCTTCATTTTCTGCAGAACTAATACTTTATGCCTTACTATTGCGTCCCAACAAGCCTACAAATTACTTCTGGAGAAATTTCCATTACCATCTTTTTTTTATTAGAGAAAATGTTTAAAAAATAAACGTTTTTAATGTGGAATGTGTTCCCTGTTCATCATGGTAGGCAATTATAGTAATGATGCTACAAAGCAAAACTTTGACTTACTTTCTTGATGAGGTCTTATGGTTTCATCTAACCAAATGGCAAATAAATTTATTGCAAAACAATGAATCCATCACAAGAGTCTGCTGAAAGAATTTTGAAAACTTCTCCAAAATATGTTTTTTACTTTTGAACAACACAGTGAAAAAGGAATACACTTTGCAGCAAAAAAATTTGTGAATATATTTTATAAAACAAACGAAAGATTTCATCCGATGAAGTTTGGAAAAATATTGTTGAACGTCTTAAAAAAAAGGCGAGGTCATGACCAAATTTTATTTGAAAAACAATGTTTAAGTCGTAAATTTTTACATTTACATAAAGATTAATCGCCGACGCATCTCCGCTGAAAAAAAAGTTTTACAAAGATTCCAACACAACACAAATGGGATTGACTTAAAAATTTATTTGAAAAACAGTATTTCAGTTTTGGGGAAAATGTTTCATGCGTTAAAATCTTTAAATTATTTAATGCGTTAAAATCGTTAAAATATTTTTTTAGTTTTTAAGCGATCATTTTCTCGGTTTTATCTTTCTAGAAATGTGAAAAATAGGGACTAGAAATTTTATTTTAATTAGTAACCGTGGACTTCTGGTTACATATATTACCCTCTTAATTGATTTAAAAGAAAAGTGCAGAAAAAAAAAATTACAATGTAAAAAATAACCGCTACTGCAATTACCGGTTCTGCCCCCAACTTCCAGAGCAGGAATGGGGTCTCTACGCGATTGTGAGGTTCGGAGTAGTAAACACCGGCCATGTCAGTTATTATAGTTGATGATTGGCAATATAACTTAGGTAGCAAAAACATAAAAAGTACAAAAAAGCAAAAAACGCTGCTGAAACTAGCCCTCCAACCTCGTCGGGGCTTTCTGTATAGAACGTACATCACCGGCCATGCAGATACACGATATATATTATTAGTTGATGACTATCAATGTAACGTCAGTTTAAAAATATTTTTTAAAAATGGTCATAGAGCTGCTGAAAAAAAATGGCAGAGGCCACAACGGGGCCTGAAAATTGCGCGTCCTCGGTCGGGTTTTTCGGGTGTAAGACACACTGGCCCTGTGAATACATATTTGTATAGGTGTGTATTGATGTAGGTCGGTCCTGGATATGACGATAAACTACACCCTGCAGCAAGGCTTCTGATCGAGAGGTTTTGATGAGTGTGAAAGCACCTCTTAACTGCTGTTGTCACCAAGTCCATTCTGACACGTGGTGGTAGCACCTGTTTGCGTCCCAGCTACGGGCAAATAGTTAATTCCCGAACTAGGGTCAAAACACTATGCAAGTATAACAAATTTTATATTTAAAATACCGACAATAAATTTTCATAGCAAAAAAAATACCAGCAATATATTTCTGTAACGGAAAAAATATTACCAGCTGTAATTTTTGTAACAAAAAGAAAAATGCAATCAATACGTTTTTTCTCAAAGAAATTACTAATGCTCCCAACAAAATTAAATTTCGGCATTAAATGGCCTATAAAGAGTTAACATGCCGCTAAATAAACAAACATTGATGTAGGTCATTGTGTACCGTGGGGAGGGTGCATTGGTCGGATCATGTATCCAATGAGAAGCTTCAGCATCATCGCTCAATGCCGTGTTCGCTGGCTCGGTTACGTCGTGTGACGACCTGATGATCACCCTACTATAGTGATCTATCAGTTCTGTCCGCCATATGCAAACTGGCGATTACCTCGCAGACCATGTAGCCGCTGGAAGGACCTCCAGTAGATTAATCTTCAGCAACTTTCTCTGGAGGAAGTTCCGACGCTCTGCCAAGTCCGTGAGAATCTTTAGGAAAAAGATTGCTCTTATGATGGCTCAACGCTTTCATAGCATAAACTTTAGCAGCAGCATATATAGTGTCTCAATGTAGATATCTAATCCTAAAGTTTTTTTTGTCTTTCATCTTCAAGATTACAAATGTCAGATTTTTATTCGGCAACCATTAAATAAATAGCAAATATCGGAAATAAAAGATAAGCTGCGATGTTGGAAATTAGTCTTTTTTTTTTTCATTTAATTCACATATATGGTAATTGAGTGCCTGATTAAATCACGCTATAGCCATCTAACTTATAAAGTATGTGAAATTATTTTCTAAACTGATATTTCAATGCATCTTCACCAGCCAATCCTGAATTTCCATCTGAGAATATATAGAGTTGGCCCACAAATGAGACCGAAAGTATGTGGCACCCAGTAAGGATCGAACTCACTACTCAGTCGTAATTGATCTAGCAAGACAAGCGTGCTAACCATTACACTGCCTCGAGGTGCCCCCCACCTGAGAATATAAGATGATACAGTTTAGCAAATCTTCTTCTTTAACTGTTACCGATCTCGTGTCACAAGAAATGAGAATGATAATCTACGATAGTTTGCGAGATGTGCGAAATCAGAGACGAAAAAGGCGCCATTTTTCTACCAGAACTTACAGGCCAAGTTAACCACAAATGTGGAATCCGAAATCAAATTTAAATGTGCACAAGTTAATTCAAGTTTTTAATATTTAAAAGAACAATAAATTGAGATGTATGACTCTAACCTTTATATATATATAAAGAGAGAAAGAGAGATTCTTTAGACCTCCGAGTGCAGTATAAATTAAATCGGTAAGTTACGAAGTATGATTTTTTCATGTTTTCACGATTAATCGAATGTCTTATTCCTTTGAAACCTGTGTTATGCATAATGTTTTTCGGTTAACATTCATTGGAATGAGATAATACGTAATAGTTTAACAGTTCTCTTTAGTTGTAAGGACATCCTTCATTTTTTATTTTATTTTTTTTGGCGAATTTCGCTATTCTAACACATTTCGCGACATTTGTTACTGCGCTAATCAAATAGATAAATTCCTGCAACTGCTTGATTTTGACTCCCCTCCCCGGTACGTAGTTCGCTATTTTGATTATCTGTTCTCCTAAGCATTAGATCTTCCTCTAGATTAATAGTTAATAATCATTTGTTGCTTTTTTTTTATTACGTTGTCGCAGTTTTTTTGTCTTTTTTTTTTTTTTTCACTTTTCCTTCTAGGTTTGCCATCGGCACGATGGTATATGCGGATCTTACGTTGTTAGTTATATATACAAATAATTCTTCGTGAGTCTTTGAGATTTCTAGGAATCAAAATATAACGCAATTATTACAGTGACGTAGCCGAGATAAATGTGCTTTGTTTTTGGTGTCTGGGGAACAAAAAAAATTAAAATCTAACCTTAAGTTATCAAAGGCCGCCAAAACTGTTAGTCAGCGGCAGGAACATTTAAAATTTCCAGTACCTCTAGAGACTGGTAGAAATCATCTTTGAAATAGAGAACCGTCTGTGTTACAAATGAAAGAACGTTTCATTCTAAAATTTTATTTTATTTATTTGAATGTCTACAGGGGAAAGGTAGATTCGGTCAGTTATGTACCATGCGTGATACACGCTTAGGCGATCATGTATCTTTCGATACATGACTTACGAGGCAGATTTCTTTCTGCGGTAGACCAGTTGTTATCCAAGGTTATAGAAGTTTGGTCTGTCTTGCTATTTACCCATAGCTGGGGAGAGAAGAGGATTCATAACTTTCCCAAGGGTATTAGCACATAATTGAATGTAATGGATTCGACTAGAATTCGAACTTGTCTCTTTGATTCCTCAATCCGAGCTTCTTTGCTTTGATAGATTTTTCTTTCTTTGTACTTTGTTAAAAAAAAAATTCTACAACTTGGTAAACATTTTGGGGTAGAATAGCCGCCCCACCCCGGCTGCTACGGCCCTGTATTAATGGGCGTGTTATTTTTATCAGTAATGGAGTTGCCTAATTTTTCCACAAACATTACTCCCCGAGTTGTTTAAATGGTTGCTTAATTTGTTATACTTTGGTCTATAGAATAGAAACGCATTTCAATGTAAGTGAACTAGAACTGATAGAATTCTTGAATAGTATGAACCACCAAAGTAGATGCTTTTTTTTCCTGAATGAATGCAAAAACGCGACCCAATATGCAAATACCACTAAAGTATCCGATTTAAACGAAATTTTCAGTACTTATGAATGGATCTATTGTCTTTTGGAGAGGTCATTTTATTACAAAAATTTTGAGAAAATATTGTTGGAATCAATTTCCTTCTTTTTTGTATCTAGTGTACTTCGTATGGGTAGATTCTCAAATCTTTTGGGTAGGTACCTCCATGAGATTGCTAAAAAAAGAGCATAGCATGATGAAAAAGACGCCAAACTTGATGAAAACAAACTTTTATCGTGTAAATGCTTGTGTTATTATTAAGAGAAAAAAATCAAAGTTTATTTTAATTATTTCTTAAAATTTTTCCTTCTTTTTAGAACATTCTAAATTTTTGATTAAAAAAAAAAAAAAAAAAAAAAAACTAGTTTCTCTTTGTATCACCGGAACTAGTAAAACAGCATATACAATTTTTAGCCCGTTTTTTTTTTTTTTTTTTTTTTTTTTTTTTTTTTTTTTTGTATGACACATTAATTTGGAAAATCTTGAAAAGATAAAAATAATTGTCGGATGTTAATGAAACTTTTTTTTTTTTTTTTTTTTTTTTTTTTTTTTTTTAGCGTGTTGTAAATTATCATTTTGACTAATCAGAAGATCCGCAGTAATTTAAAAAAAAAAATGTAAATTTGTGTTTATAATCGGATTGTAATTATAAAGTACGGAAGACCAACCAGAATACAATTAAGTTGCTTTATTTGAGTTAAGCCTTGTTCTCCGCTGTTAAGGCCTTTACTCTTGCAAAATACGTGTGCCGAAGTTAATTTGATTTTTCAATTTCAATTGAGAAGGGTACCTACAAGTATCAGTATCATCTTAGGACATTTATATGATCTTATTTTTATATTAATCTCAGTTATGATATTTTTCCATAAATGAAATATCAAAATTAATAATAAAATGAATGGAAATACAAATAACAGTAAAATGTAATAAATATACATAAAATTATAGCATGTTATGTACACTTCTGATAAAATTTCATAACAAAGGTACCTATAAATTAATTAGATACCTTTCTTATGAAAGATGAATCTCACTCTTAACAGTCTTATTTTAATTTCTTTATAATATATTTCCATAAAGGTGAAAGCTAAATACAAAAACAAATTAGAGCGCTGAAAGTTTTCCTTAAAAAATACGAGGCAAATAATTTGTTCACTTAAATGTAAATAATTTCACTTTTCTCCTTCCGTATTAAGTTTCATAAAACTGTATACAATAAATATATTTTCTTGGAGTATTGGTTATATAAGCCTAAAAACTTATTTTGAAACAAGTAGCCATTTCTTGATTATTGCATTGTTGGGGTTTCGTATTTTTAATTTTCGTGCGCTTTTGAATTCGTGGTAACACTAGAAAACTAGCGTTTTTCGTCTAATGATATCACAGGCTCCGTGCGTAAATAAATGTTATTTTCATTATGTTTTCAGCAAAATGTAAATGTTATTTTTACAAAATTGATTTAATTATTCATTAAATTTACCTAGAAACGCATATTTAGGAAAAATATTGGATTTTTAAGAGATTTTTATATTCAGTAATAGTAGTTTCACGAGGTAAGCGTGAATTTCCTAACGTTTTAAAATCCTAAAGAAAAAAAAAACGTGATTTACATACGGAAATTTATTTTACTTTTCATGCGGATCAGCTTTAGGCTATTATCGTTCAAATAAAACCGAAATTCAACTTCAAAGAAGACATTTAAATGTTTTAAAACGTGTTTCGCGGGGTTTGTTTTTTTTTTTTTTTTTTTTTTTTTTACGAAGTCCATGGCGGTAACTGATCAATACAGTATAAAATAATATATTCAGTAACTCTTTTTTTCTTAAATTTTTGGTCCTGTTATTTTTTTAATTTTTTTTTAAGTTGTTTAAGACACACTGTCTTCAGTAAAGGATTTCCTCAGGATTGAATAAAAGCTAAGTGGATTTGCTATTTGTAAATGCATATATACGCTTGAGACATTTGATGAATGAAGCATACGACAGAACCTAATACACAAAGAAGAGTGAATAGCTTGTTTGGGAGTAAGAAAAAGCTACGCCACATTAATGATCACTAAACAGGTCGACTTAATTTCGTAGTGTCCACCTCTGTCCTAAGATTTTGAATTCGGACTTTTTCCATTTCTGAGAATGGTTGCAACCATGGCTAAAGAACTTAGTCTACCCTGCTATTCTAAAGTTTTATGAATGAAAAGTGTCGCTGCTGACACCAGAGTTTGGACGTGAATCCCTAGACAGTGAAAATGTAGACGGCAATTTACTACAAATATAGATATCATGCCACTGACTGGAAGGGTTACGATTAGGCGTTTGACTATTGTATTAACTCGGACGTTAAAGGCGAGTGTCCCGTGTTTCAAGACAAATTAGTACTTTTACTTAGCAGCTCTACGCAGTCGCGTATTAATTGATCAATAATAAGTAATCAATAATATTTCCGTTGACTCTTTACTTCTTTGTTGTTAATGTATTTTAATTGCGTTTGGTAATTAAATATTTTACATCGAAGTCTTTCTGTATTTACTTTTATCATGTACGTGTGATGGATATTAGCGCCTATCTGGGGAAAATGGATTCCTACTTTTCCCAACGAAAAGACTCGACCGGGATTCGTTTTCTCTTTCCGAACTGCTGAACATTACATCATATCCAAATCTCTACCTGAACATCTTTTGGTATACACAAAACTTTTTGGTAACAAAGCTGACAATTGAGGTGAAATAAATATTATATATGCTCTTGGTATGACCTGCAATTTAGATACGAGAGAGTAGTTTAGCCAATTGTTCACTGACCAGTCGCCATTTTCAGCAGGCTTTGTGTCATGCTATTACCAAATTATCTTAATACGGCAGGAGAGAACCTTTTATTTTCTGGAAAAAATTCAAATCTCAACTGAAAACTCATCTTGGTTTACTGAGATAGGGTCTCCCGTGACGGTTACTGGAATGTTTTACCGCGTAAGTATGCCTGCGGTCACGTGTTAAGTGAAATGGACCATAATGAATTTACGCGTGGATGTCGGTATAGAATTCTGGTTAGCAGAGTTTCTCAGTTTCTAAACATCATCATACATTGACGAGTAAGTCCTCACATGCGAGGAAATGCAAGCGTACGTTTGAACCGAAATGTGTATGGCTGTTTTAGTGGGAAAACGCGCCTATGTTCGCAACTGTTCTTGTGTAAATATTTATATGTATAGCAGTGCATGTAAATTCTATTGTTTTGTCACCCGAAGGGACATCAAAAGAAAAGATGATTCTGGAATAAACATTTTTTTCTTTTACCCTAGAATCATGAAAAGCAAATAAAAGAATGAATGAAGTAAAAAATTTTAAATGATAAATTTATTCTTTAAGAATTTTTGTAATGCTGGTTAACAATGTTTTTGCCGATTTGAATGAGATTTTTCCTCAAAGCAATATTTCCGTTTCCGATCCAACGAATAATAAGTGGCGCGCGCGCACACACACACGTGTGTGTGTGTGTGTGTTTGGGTAGCAACCTTTCTTTTAAACATATTTCGTTGAATATGACAAATAAGGATTTTTTTTATTTTTTTGTAATATATCAATTCCAGCCTCGTTCAACACGCGAACCTCGGAACAAACGTTCTACTATTCAAAACAATACCAAAAGAAAAAAACAAAAATATCTTAAATATGAGGAGTAATTAACAACACCCCAAAACGCCCCCTTGAAAATGGCTAGTGGCCGAAAGCACTTGGAACAATGGACAGTACAGAGAATTTTGGCACCCCCTTTACTGATACAAAACGAAAAAAATATAAGAATGAAGTAAAAAATTAAGTGGAAAAAAAAAGAAAAAAAGAAAATACGTTTTTCTTGTCTATCATATATCATCTCATGTTATTTTTGAAAAGTCCCCGGCCGGACCAACTCCATAAAATCAGTATTCTGATGTTTGTTCATATTGCTTTTGGTAAGCGCGGCGCGTCCGTCAAGAACTTTTCAGCCCTGAATGCTTGCATACGGATTTAAATAATAAAAAAAAAGTATGTGTCTTATACAGCAAATATTTCAAACATAATCTCTTTGTCAATTCAGATAACCCAACGTTTCTCCAACTAAATCGATTGCACTAAATGCTTTCAATTTAATTTCAGGTCACATCTGTCAGACGACAGATTTAATGATGCATTCACACACAAACACACAGACTTTATTTAAACGTTATTTATGATGGACACTCATATTCAAGTAGAAGCTCTGTCTTAATTAAACAGTATTTTTTAACCAACTGTATCTACCGGTCTGAATATTCCAGAGATCTTGTCATAAAATGTGTGGTGCTATGTAGACGAGGTTACATTTGTTATTCGTGTACATTTATGGCTCGTCTGTCTTCAACGTTTAACGTGTGTAGTAGTGACTTAACTAAGCAGTGTTCAGTTTAACAATGGCAGGATATTCATATCATGAGCAGGCAGATATGATTTTTTTTTACATACAGTCGCGCCAATGGTAATGAACGCGAGACTGCACGGTTGTGTTAGATAGCGTTTCCAGATCGAAAGCTGCCGAGTCATCCAACCTTTGCAGCTGTTTTGGTGTGAGGAACCTAATCCCAATATTTGTAAACGTATTTTTGATACATTCTGTGTGTATGTAATATATATATATACGCACTCACTTTGTGAAGGCCTTTGACTCTGTATCGCACAAAGACTGTGCATCTATTTCTTTTTTAATTACTCCACTCCAAGCAAAATGAGAAATGCAGAGGGTCTTTTTATATTCCATGTTCTTTCAGGAGGTGAGCGATCATGACTTTCCACAATTCCCTTTCTTTTGTAGCTCTTAATGAGATTTGTTTTTGCTATCTCTCTAAGTCAACCATTTACACAAGTTCATCGGGTAGGTTACTCGCTGATTTCGTCTGTCTCCCTTGCCTTCACTACGTACTGGGAGTGTCAAGTTCTCCAATCACTCTTTCCTCATGTTACCTTGAACGTCCAGCTGTCTCTTTATGGTTCTACGTAGAAGTGAACTTTTTGTTTCTAATTTCTTTAAATCTTTGTTGCAGCTCACATGTTCAGCCTGTGATATTCCCTGCATTCTTCTATAGAACCATATTTCTTTTGCTTCAATATTCTGTGAGGAAATTGTCCTGCATTCGCTGCCATATAGGATGACCTTTTACTAAAAAACAATACATTAATCGTGTCTTTGTTTAAAATGGTATTTTCATGTTTTTGGGGTTTTTTCTAATACTTTACTTAACTTTTGAAAGGCATTATTTACTATTTCAATGACTTTTGGATTTCTGTGCTGTTTTTTCCATTCTATGCTAAATCTTCAAAAAAAAAAAAAAATGAAAATGTGTTTGTTTGATTTTGGTATCTCCAATTCATTGTTCGCATCCCTTTTGCTGATGACCATAGATTCTGTCTTCTTACAATTGATGTTATGTTTAGTCCTTTCTTCTCATTTTCCTTTACTACCTTCTGCAACAGCTTGTCGTTTGCTTTCTGTGTCTGTGAGAGAGGATAATAAAATAACAGGCTTCAAGGCGACAGAATATAACAATTGACATTTACACTTTTGGAGATCATAGTTGACAGATAAACCAGAAGAGTTCCACAAATTAGAAGTACAAGAGAAAAAACCATTAGGATATAAATTACTTACACTTACCAAGTTCAACAGTAAAATTATGAGACTTAGCTAACAAACTTATACTGCTCTTAAATTGATGAAGTCGAGATAGCAAAGAGGAAAATTCATCGGAACAACTGCCATGAAAATATTTTTTTTTTTTAAAGTCACAGAAGTTACGTTCTGGGAGTGAGAAAATGACAGAATTCTGGGAAAATCAGATCACTAATCATGGCAACATCTGTAACTAGTTAAATTGTCTTTTCTTTTTTTTTTCTCTAGAAGAGTTATATTACAAAATAGTGTTCGTTTATGGGTTGTTTGTTTGTTGTTTTTTTTTTGTTTTGTTTTTTTTTTCCAGTTGTGTGTCTGAAGGGTCCATACTTTTATGCTGGCATTCCTGTTTTTTTTATCTTGTAAACTTTTTGCAGATGATGCCAAAATGTATCCCAGCATGCATAGCTTAAATGACCATAATGATTTACAAAAGGCTCTCAATTCCTTAGTTGCATGAAGTAACAAATGGATGTTGAAATTTAATGCTGAAAAATGTCTAGTACTACAGGAATTTTTCAATGGGATTTATTTAGATGATATCAAAGCACAAAGTATCTGTGAAGTATTATTTCAAAAGACTTTTTACTCAAGAAACGTACTTGACATTGTCAAGACCAACAAAATGGTTGGTATAATCAAATAGCATTTTACAGTTTTCATTGCAACTAAAAGTTGAAAACTGCACATATCAATGATACTGTGGGGTCCACATTTCAAGGATGATATCGTTACTGTGAAGAGTGTGTCCTGAAATACAGCTTGTGCCGGGCAACAGGTGAGATAAAGCTTGACGAAAGGGAATGCAGTTACTAGCAATATATATCTAAATGGCTTCTATCAAACACTAATGAAGCTTTTTATTGTCATACTGAAGTAGTTGAGTGGCAAATCAGCTAAATTATATGGACTGTCACAAGGCCCAAATCTTTTGCTATTAAAGTGGTATCTATTTGAAATACTTTACTAGATAAAAACTGTTGTTGCTTCAAGATTTCTTTTCATCTGTAATGAAATAGCTCTGCATGTACTGCTGTATAGTAGGACTTGTATTACAGTCATAAACAAAATTTTAAAACCATTTCGATGTAACATCGTTATTTTTTCATTTTGGCATTGCCCTGTATCATATGTGATGGCATGATGCAATAGCTTTTTGCTCTTGCAACAAATAATATTCACATTGGATTTTCGGTACAAAATGTTTTGCTATTATGATAGTATTTGTATAAAGAATTAGGTTTCTAATATAGGAAAGAAATCCTCGGTTTCGTTACATGTTGTTTATTCAGCAAATTCACATTTCAAATTCTTCCGAGTTATTTCTATTTACACTTCTTTGAAAAACCTACTAGCATCAGCAAATAACCGTTACAATCACAGGTAAAAATGAATATTTCTTTGGTAATTTAGCATATGAGTAAGTATCAGTAACATGAAATATTGTCTAAGTATTTTAGAACATTGTTCAGTTGATCTCTTAGCATATGAGAAAATGATCAGTAACATTGGTTTTAACTGATAACAGCTGCTGTTGATGACTGGATACTATTCATACTACCTGACTTTAGCCTTTTTCTAAATTTATTCTGCATGCTGTCTAGAAGTGTTATCTGATGTTATTATAGACAGATTATAGCAAATTGATATTTGCTTATCAAATCCAGATTTCCAAAAGTGACTGTTTGCCTAGGTGTTTCAAGTGTTTTTCGCAATAGGAAATTCACCAAGTAACGCTAAATTGCCTTATAACACGATTTAAGTAAGAAGATAAAAATAGTTTTAATTTTTTGTCAAATAATTTTTATTGGCTATGTAATGAATATCATGTGTGGATGCAAGGTGGTGTAATGGCTTGCTATGCAAAATCAAAGCTGAGTTCAAATTCCAGTGAAATTTGCAACATTCACTTACTTACAAATACCCTTGGGAAAGATATGAATCCATCTCTTCTTCTCCCAGCTATGGGTTGAATAGCAAGACAGGTCCTTATAGCCTTGGTTGGCAACTATTCCAGTAGATGGAAAAACCTAGAGATGGTTGGGCTCCATCAGGTTATTTTGCCCAAGACCCACCACTAATGAGTTATGGGATTTTTTACTGTGAATGTATACTTTGCATATTATGACTTGACAGTGGTGCATATAGATGGTCATTACTACATGATCCCCAACAAGTTCTAAGGAGATACATGCTGCTCTGTTTTAAGATTAAAAATGTCAGTTCTCTGATAGTTTTAAATCATCTGAGATTTGTGTCTGGTTTGAAATCATTGAATCCATCTGGTAAACTATGGCTGACTGTATCCATGAAATCCAAGCTTCTGGAAACATGAAAGCTGAAGACTGGTGCAAACTTCAGTCTTCAGATGAATCTACCCTGCAACAGTTTGCTATGTGCACCAGAAACATAAGACTGCCTAGTAGATTTGATGAAAATTATGCAATTCAGACAGTGACATGCAGAGGTTTGGTGATGTTTGTGGATGCCCAGAGCCATTCCCCTCTTCACTGTCCTCCTCATCATCAGTGTACTTTAACAAATCCTCATCAACACCAGTCAGTGTGGAGAGTTTTGTGCTGTTTTGTGAGCTGGTGTCTGTCAGAGCTTTTAGATCAGGGACAAAATCAGCATCAGTATTGACAGGAGGGATATCTCTTTAATCATCTGAATTATCCTCACCATAAGGAATATATCCAACTACCAGGTCTGTTTTTGATTGAACTGTTTTCTGGCTCTGTTTGCCTTGTGCTTCTCTCTTAGTGTCACTCTTTCCCACATCATTTCGTATCAATTCCTATAATTTTCATTTTCCTATTTCACTGGTCAAAGGAACTGCACCCCACATTTGAGAACTTGTATATCACACTTACAGGGCAGGTGACATCCATCAACCTTAATTTTGCAATTCTCATCCTGATGGGAGACTGGGGGAAAAATAACAGCTACAGATATCCGCTTCTTTTTTTTCTGAAATGCATCTTTTTTTTTGCCCACATTCTTGTTCTTAACTTCAATTGTTGCACAATTTTCTCAACCTTTCTTCAATTGTTTTCTGGCTTTTCTTTGTCGCATTTATATTGCCAGCAATTCTTTAACGTCTCACCTTTCCAGGGAAGTTTGTCCACCGGAAGAACACTTGAAGAGCCAAACAATGCATGGTCTGTGGCTGTCCTCGTTAATATAGTAGCCATCTCAATACAAAGTGATCAGTTAATACAGTAAGAAAAGAGAAATAGTGAATGAGCAAAAATTGAATATAAACATTGACCTTTTGTAAGACGTACAGGGTGGTCTGAAAGTCTTGTCACCCTGTACCAAAATGTAATGAGAACAATTGAACAAGTAATACTGCAATACAAAGCACATATGTACTTGATTCAGTTTATTCACTTTCATTGAACGTCCTGGGTATGACGGTAAACTACATCCGCGTCCTGGGTACGGCGATAAACTGCATCCAACAGCAAGGTCTCAGATAATGTTTTCAGAAAAATAATGTTGCCAGCTCTAAGTTTTTGAAACAATAATGTTGCCAGCTATACGTTTTTTTGTAAAGGAATAATGTTGCCAGCTATACGTTTTTTATTCCATACAAAATAGGCATTTAAAATTCATATAAACTGAATTTGGCATTAAATAACCCACAGTGGTTGATATGCCATAAAACCCAAACAAACTATCACTTTCATTGATTCTGTCACATATTGAGAAGGTCTGTATGAACACCACTATTTTCATGGCACAAAGTGATGTCCTGTGTGATATTTTGCATAGCTTTGCTTTGTTGAATATTGCAAACGCTTTCTGAATGCCAATCTTCAACTGATGGGTATTCTGATATCATTCAGGTGAAACTCTCTCCCTATTAATGCATCACAGAAAATATTATGATGTAGGGGTAACAAATTTTTCAGACCACCCTGTACATTACACTGCACCAACACAAATTTTTAAATTTTAGTTGCAAATGTGGCAGACTAATCAGCTTAACTGACCTATCAGGTTCAAATTGGGCATGGAGTCTTAGATATGTATAGGGAACAATCTATGAAGTATACAGCTTTGAGCAAAATGTCACTGCTCTCTATTGTAGGCGGCCTTCTTGCTATTACCTGATTTTATAACCTTTTGAATGGCAGTGCACTGTTCCTCTATTCACACCTCTTTGGCTGCTCATAACTTTTTCCTGAACTCTCTGGATATATTATCTGCATGTGAGCTTCATGCAAACTAAGGATCCTTCAGCTTCTCAAAATCAAAGCAGGAGGCTCTTAGGGAAATGCTTAGTTTTCAGTGTCAGTTTGAAGTTTCTCATCCCAAGGTCATGATTGCTGTCTATGCCAGAGAATGTCCTTGTTTTTACCTTGATGACACTGGACTTCAAGTGTTGCAGACCCAGAAGGAAGTCAATCAGATTGTGGACATGCCTGTTATGTGAGTGATACATTGTGCTTCATGACAGCTCATGGTGGGACAGCGGGGGTGTTTGTAATGTTGGCCAAAGTTAGACAGTGGATTCTTCCAAACCCAAGCAGTCTGAGACTCGTGTCATTGGTTTCGTCAGTGCCAAATATTCTGACTGCTCCTATCCAATTCTCGTATGCACCTGGGCTTATTTTGGGATTCCAAACACCTTGTATAATTATTTCTTGCAGACTTTGTTATGGTGGATTCTATAAAATCATTAGATTTTTGACTTCCTCATCATTGTGGTCTGAAGTTGAAGCATAAATGTTGATGGTCATGTTGCATAGTGTGGCTGATACACAGAAGGCAGAGTGCAGCTGATGATACTTCTTGCAGTCTCTTTCCTGACAAAGAATGACATTCTATGTTGATGTTTCTTCTCTTCTCCAGAGAACTAAATCTTGTGTCCATCATCTGTAGATGTTTCGCTGATTCCATGCCAGCCTCCCCATATCTCTCTCATATATATATATATATATATATATATATATATATGAGAGAGAGATGTGCGCTGATGCAAATGTCAAAGGAATCATTGTAACACTATTGATTTTAGACATTAGTATGGGGCTTTTTGTTTGTGCTTTTGAGCCATATTGCTCCAGTTGAGTAAACAGTCTTACTCTGAACAAAATAACAGATATTTAAATATCTATAAATTACCTCTAAAAACATTCCATCTGCAACTACAAGGGCTGAAGATAAAAGCTCATATATTGCATTTGATAATTAAAAAAAATATACAAGATACCTGCATAAAAATGATTTATTTAACATATAATCCTTTTGTTTGCAATGAATAATAAACCTGGCTAGAAGATATATCATGTTAATGTAAAGATGTCAGGATATGTATGACAACTTGATCTTATTGTTGTGTGGGTATGTTATAGAGGAAAGTGTCACTGCCGACATTTGAGTTTGAACATAGATTGCCAGTGAGCAAACACAAGCGATCCCATTATTGAATTAAGTGGATCACATGGCTATAGAGGAAATCCATATATAGGAAGTGGCATGATGTCCAGGTTGATCTGCATTTTCTAGTCTATCCTGTATTACTATTCAGATCTCTATTTCTACTCTATCCTCTATTACTATATAGACTGCTATTCTCTACTCTATTCACTATATGGATTACTATTCCAGTGAGTATTATTGATCAAGTACTATCAGTGTGTTATTAGAATGCTTCTGACACCAGCATTGTTCAATGGCATTACTATAGTTGTATCTGTTATTACAAATCTCTACTACAACGAGCATTACAAAAGTGGCAATGTGTATTCATTGGCATCGCAAAAGTAGCAACAAGTGTTAGTTGACATCACACAAAATGGTATTTAAGCCTTGTGTATTGTGTGTGCATAAGCATATAAATGAATATGTGCCAGTTTTAAAGTGTATTTTTTCATAGATTTAACTATGAAAGAATCTTGTGCTTTTATGTGCAAAAAACAAAAATTATGTTGGTAGATATAAAATTTATATATGTGGCCAGGCTTATGACTGGTTCGAATCTCATAATGTTGACGAGCCACTGTTGCAAATTGCAAGAAACCATATTATGTCTGGTAAATGAAATAAGGTACACAAAAGTGTTAAAGGCCTTTAATGTTTGAGTAATTACAAAGTCACAAGTCATCATAACTGAAGCTTTGTTCATACTGACCTTGTTCATACACCAAACAAGCTACATTAAGCAGTCACTCTCTCAGAAACTGTAACTAATCCTGCTCAGTTTTGATGCAATCTAAAATATATGTTGGTTCTGTGAGTGTTGAAGAAATTTGTCTGAACAGGTGTCTGCAACAAGGATTGGCTTTCTACTATAATAGAGGTGTACTTGAAACAAATTGTCATATTGTTGTTTTTTATATTAAGG